>CM077233.1:5470900-5555900 GCA_039654775.1 Spinibarbus caldwelli
GTCCGAAACCACCACTGAATTAGTCACAGTCCACTCAGCATCCTATCCAAAAACTGTCCTCCCCCCTTTGTCTATTTTTCCTAGTGTTTCCAAAAAAGATATTCTATAAACTGAATGTCATATGAAGCCTATTTTCTTGTCTGTCTCGATAAAACAGGCACTCATGCAGAAGATTAAAGGTGTTTGATCATAGGCACATGCCGTATCCACTTCCAGCTTTGTAATGTGATAGATGCATGCTGCGTTTAACTGAGAGGAAATTGATACAGTGGACTATAGCAGCATCCTAGCTGAACCTCATATGTGACTGATTTGGGATTTTTATAGTTGTGTGAAGTTGCTGAGCTAAAGACCGGGCTACTGTAAGATAAAATAAAGCTGTATATATGTATGTATATATGTGTGTGTGTGTGTGTGTGTGTGTGTGTGTGTGTGTGTGTGTATGTGTATGTATGTGTATATATATATATATATATATATATATATATATATATATATATATATATATATATATATATATATATATATATATATATATATATATATATATATATGTGTATATATGTATGTTCATTTGCAAAAACCGATAACTCACGATAAATCCCGTTTTTTTTATTGTGCATTCCAAGTAATATCAATCAAACTGCGGTTGAGTTGTTTTGATTAAGTAATAACTTAATAACTTAAAGGTAATTTACAAAATTAAAGTTCATTGAAAGTATGTTTTTTTTTTTTTACATATTAAAGTTTTATAGCAAAAGCAGATAACTCCAACAGTCCTTTCTTGGCAAAAGCAGATAACTCCACATTTCATGTTTTAGAGTTTAAAAAAAGATGACAATCCTCAGATGACAATGTAAATGCCTGACAAACGTTGTTGTTGTTGTGATCATAAACTGTATGGATGTGATTACACGCAATACATGGAGCTTTTCCCTCATCATTGTAACGTGCTGCTTTTACAAGGCTCCGTGAAAACCTTTCAGCTTTTATTTTCCTTTTACGCCCTGAAGAAGATATCACAGGTTCATCAAGTTCGTCGAAATTATCCATCCTCGATCACTTTTAGTCATCTTTGACGAAACTGCTTTCAGCCAGCATGTCTTTTCAAAGTGAAAGTAGCCTTGTCACCTGACCTGAATACAGCACGCTGATTCGCTAAAATGGACTTATCGGCAAAAACAAACAACAAGGGTGCTTGTCGGCTTCTGCAGTAAAATGTGAACTCACAATGCCTTGGAAGTGGACAATACAGGCTTTTTTTGACATAAATTGTTTAGGGTTCATATTGCGCTATATGTGAAGTATAATGCACGGCAATCAGCTCATTTTTTTTTTTGAAAGTGGTGTTTATCGGTTTTTGCAAATGAACTCTTCATATATATATATATATATATATATATATATATCGTTTTTTTCCCCTTACGATTGAGTTTACATTTCACAATTCTGACTTTGATAATTGAAATTCTGACAGAAGTTTTTTTTTTCTTTTATTGTGACTTTCTTTCACAATTATGAGTGTATCTCTCACAATTCTGACATTTTCTCACTATTCTCAGAAAAAAAAAAAAAAAAAAAAAAACGTTATGAGATACATACTCAAAAACTTCTCCAGGGCCCCAAAACCACTTCAGACTTTAGAGGGTTAACTTGCAATTCTGACTTCTTAGTTTGCTGTTATGCTTTAAATTGAAATCTTAGCTTTGAATGCTGATGTGTTTTTATGGGATGGTGCAGTTGTCCTCTAAATTTGTCATTGGTCGTATTTGTCGTGGTAACTGAGGCAGTGTGAGGCATCAGCTGTTTCTCCTCTATTCTTCATATGCTATAAAATCCTTGTCTTTTAAACTGTTTTGTGTTGACATTTAGTTTTAAGATTCTATATAATTTTTTTTCTAATATATATTTCATCCACTGCTCTGTTAGTTCATATCACTCTCTCGACAAGCATAATGTATCCATCAGATGTGAGTCTGTTGTAATTGTGAAATCCGTTATTCTTAATATTCCTAATGAGAACGTTTACTCAGACCAGCAGAAGTGTCCCACAGGGTCAAGAGCAAGCCCATTTTGCAATTTGTTAGAGCTAGTCAATCTTAATTATGTTACTCCTTCCTGTCCTAACAGAATCTCCCTGGGGTGCTGTACTCCATTTCATGTGCTCATTTTTACATGTCATTCTCCATTGTACCAGTGGATGTGATGTTATGTTATGGTAAGTCCACCAGGGCTGGTTGTAATATTCACAATATATTTATATTTATTTTAATTTAATACTTAATAATTATTTTTATTTTTTTATATTTATATTTATATTGTTTATATTTATATTTTGCTTAAACAAAATGAAGCCCATTTTTAAGAACTTTAAGATTTTCTTTGCAACTTAGGACATCTTCATGACTATAAAGCACAAGCTATGTCAAATTCTATTCTATTCTATTCTATTCTATTCTATTCCTCCATTGGATTCATTGTGTCCTTTAGTAAAGTAAATGGAAAAAGTTGTTGGAAGATGCATTTTCTTTAGTAGGCAGTTTTAGTTTGGATTTGAATTGTGAACATCATCACTATCAGCGAGGGTCATTTTGTGATTGGAGATTACCAGAAAGTTACCAGTCATCTGGTATTTACTCGCCAGTGCTTTAATTTGCATTTAGTGTTGGCCGAGTGGTAATTTTGGTCTCCAGCAACGATCCCTTGTGTTTCTCTGTCGGTGATGAACGCTGTGCACCCCTTCCCAACCCCCTCCGCTTCATTCCCCCTCCTCTCCGCTGCTTCTGCAGCATCCAGTGAGTGAGAGGCAGCAGCAACCCTCCGTATGCGCTCACATCAGGGGTACAGCCAACCTGAGTCGAGTGCTTCTCTCAGGGACGCCCCGTTGAGAGACAACCGAGCAAGTGAATGAAGACGGACTGGTAGTTTGACTTTGGATTTGCAGGCTGGCTCTTTTTTATCCTTGTGACAGGACCATAATTGAATCGCGTGTGTTGGGATATTGTAGAAGGACGTTCAGGGTACGAGGTACGGACCAGGATGGCCCCTTTGAATTGGTGCTTGGCGGCTCTTCTCAACTGGGCGAAGTTCCTCTTCTTTTGCCTCTTTCCACTCAAACTGTCCAAGACAGGGAAGGTAAGCCCGCATCCTCCTCAAGTGCTGTTATGTGAACCATTGCTTTTTGTGTTTATCGTTTTAAACTAGTTAGTGCATTTCCATGTTGGTTCTTGACCGGATGACACACCATAATCCACAATGTCAATCACTAAGAGGACGTGTCGGTTTTTACAGCAGCAACACTTTGCTTGAGTGGATGCCCTTTAATATATAGAGGTTGTGGTACGTTTGAAATATTGCAGGTTGTAAAATTTCATCTTGAGCTGGCCGGGCGCTTTCATAGCCACTCAATTGATTATCATAACAGTGAGCTTCTAGTGTGCATGACTGTATTGTTTCTATTTTGACATTTAGCTTGTAAAGGTCTGTAAAACTAGGAAGTCCTGCCACAAAGGCCTAATGTGCTGGTCTTAATTTTTATTTTATTTTTTATTTTTTATACATCTGTTTGCATTCACTTTATACATAAATTAATGTGTGTGGATAAATATCCCATCTGATAGTGCGGTGATGCTCTTTCCAAATTGTACTATAAGTGGATTTTGGTGGTAAATGGATTCGCTCTGCGCTGTCCGGTGGATTTAAGTGGAAATTTGAGTGCGGTTCAGATGAAGAGTACTGTAGGTGTAGTTTCATCTCTGTTTTGGAGCGTTTGAAATCTCACATCTTATAACAGGCTGTGTTTCCACAAGGAAGGGTTGCTGTAATGGGTAATTTGGCATTCAGATGCAATCATATTTCTGAAATAAACAATTAAATTAATACGTATGAATACTTAGAATACTACTACTATATCACTTCAGTATGAATGGTTTAAGACATTTTTTGAGAACTACAGTATCTGAGTTACAGTTTTTACTTGGGCTAATATGTAGGTACACTTTAATAGCAGAGGATTGGTCAGACACTTAAATGTGACACTTACATTTTTGATGTGTTACATGTAAATGTAAAATGCAAACTTTATAAGACATCTTCATTTTTTCGCTCTTCTGTCTCTCTTGCACTTTCAATTTATTGTTTCAGATTTACATTTTGCTTTTCTCTTGTTAATATTGTTAATAAAACTAACAAAGGTATCCAAAAGTATGCACTTCTGTTCCTGTTTGGGGTCAGTAAGATATATATATATATATATATATATATATATATATATATATATATATATATATATATATATATATATATATATATATATTTTAAAAGATGTAATGATAATGAATACTTTTATTCAGCAAGTATGCATTTAATTGATCAAAAGTGACAGTGAGACATTTATAATGTTATAAATGATTTCTGTTTCAAATAAATGCTGTCCTATTTATCTTTTTTTGTTGAGCGAAGAATCCGCAAAAGGAAATATTTTTTCAGTGTTCACAGAAATACTAAGCAGCACAACTGTTTTCAACACTTATAATAAGAAATGTTTGAGTATCAAATCAGCATTAGAATGATTTCTGAAGGATCATGTGACACTGAAGACTGGAATAATGATTCTGAAAATTCAGCTTTGCATCACAGGAATAAATGACATTTTAAAATATATTCAAAAAGAAAACAGTTATTTTAAATTGTAATAAAATTTCACAATATTACTGTTTTTACTGTATTTAAATGATCAAATAAATGCAGCCTTGATGAGCATAAGAGTTCTTTCAAAAACATTAAAAATGTTATATTTCCATTTAAAGTGCAACTGTGTTGCATGCAGAAACAGCATCTAAAGAAACACTAGATTGTCACCACAGGGCTATAGATGTGAACACAATTCACAAACTAATAAAATTTGTATCTTGAATGCAGTAATAAAGATTCAGTCTATTAAATGGACAATGAATATTCCGTCAGTCCATGCAAGTTGACTTTGCATAAATATAAAATGTAAATGACTAATTTCATTGCGTTGTGAAAGTGATATGAGACATTTTGGAACACGAAGTGTATGTTTCAGACAGTATTCATTTTCTATTACAATCGTATCTTTCGTCTTCAACTGTTGGCGCAAAGTGTCCTGACTCTGGCAGGAATGACGTTTGCTGGATGACAATCAATGCATGTCAAACGATCACTCAGCATGTATAAAGAGCACTCGATATCTGCAGCATACAGACCATTGTACCATTTCCACATTGGCTCGAGGCCACCATACAACCAAACGCTTATCATGGCTCCCTGCAAACCTCTCACAATGATGGGTTTTGGTACAATGCTGAATTTGGTGATCGCTCCTCATGGTCTGGACTCTGCTTTGATATTATGAGACCAGGCTGCTTGGAGGAGGGCCAGAAACATCTTTGTGCTTCTATCTGCAGGTCTGGCCACAAATCAAGCGTCTACAGAGACACCAGACGTGTAGAGGCAAAAGAGACACAGACAAAAGGGTCAGATGTATTTACGAGTGTTCATACAACAGTGGCGGATATTACCAGCCATCGTGATAATGAGGACGCAGTGAACACTGTCATTAGACTTGTAACGTAAAATCTGGTCCAGTTTGCAGAATATTCTAGTGAAAAATCGATCTGGACTTTTTTTGAACTGTATTGGTGACACTAGTGGCAGAAACAGCTCCAATTAAGAACATATCCATATACACACATACCGATGCATGTTTGGAATGAAAAAGTACCATTTGGCAATTAAGAAACAAAGTCAGTATGTCCTGCCCAGCTGTCGGTACATAAAGAGAGATGGTGTATATAATGTAATCTTAGCAGGCATTTCTCTTTCACCCTGAAATCAATTATAGGATATTGGCATTTTGATAGCAGTCCTTGCTGTTTTCCTCTGGAATTCATTTATTATCGGGCAAGATGAAGCACTTTTGCTCTCATTTACCTAATGTCCTTACTACTCATAAATTAAACGCCACTCACACACTTGGCAGAGGGAGATGAGGTCATCTGAGATGGACGTTATGTCCTTAACACCGTCTCTGATCACATCCTTTGTTAAATGCACGCTGGCCACAGTGAGACTGACAATTCTGTATAATTTTCTAATTTTAATTTTACCATGGTCTGTTTGAATACTTTATTCTGATTGGCTGGCAGGTATGCATTAAAACCGATTAATGCACAGCTAATTCCAAGTCAGTTTAATCACCGTTCTATATTAATGCGCTGCTTTCAGTGACACACAAACACACACACACACACACACACATACTTGAATTTGTGGTTTACGGGGACTCTCCATAGATGTAATGGTTTTTATACTGTACAAACCGTATTTTCTATTGCCCTACACCAACCCTACACCTAAACCTACCCCTTACAGGAAACTACTAGCAATTTTTGAATTTCATAAAACACCGTTTAGTATGTTTTTTAAGCCTTTTGTTTTACGGGGACACAGGAAGTGTCCTCATAAACCATGTTTATGTTGTAGTACCCATGTCATTATACACATTTGTGTCCTCGTAAACCATATATACCAGTACACACACACACAGACACACACTCACACACACAGAGAGATCGGAGATCGCGCAGCGCGCACACAGACACATTCAGGAGCACAGAAACTTGTCAACACTGCCCCTTGATTTTTATTAATAAAATATCTACAATACTGAATTGCTATATTATAATTATTTTTAAATTATTTTTTAAAGTGTTGTGTAAGTGTTAAAATTAACTTTTAATGAGTGTTACTATTTAAAACATTTTATAATGTGAATATTTTCGATACATTTTAAACGTGCACACACACAAAATAAAATTTAGTATAAAATATTTATAATATTTATGTATATGTAATTATGATTATGACCATTGTTGATATATATTTTATCTGCATTTCAAATATATTAATGTTTTATAAATAGATTTTTTAATATAATAAGCAAAATAATACATATTTGACGTACATTTTATGACATACGTACGCACTATTGTCGTAAGTACATAGGTGTCTCACAAGGTCTTTGAATGGAGCAGATGTTACAGCTTAATCTGAACATGTTTGGTCTTGTTTTCTCATTCTTTAAATCATTGTCCTGAGCATATTACGTTACACGTTTACTTACAATGTCAAAGGAAGGAGCTCATCAGGGTGGTGTGAGTAATGTTATTAAATCATGGAGCACTTTTCATTAGCAATAACAGTCTGTTATGTATTGGATATCATGTAATTATGTGAATATGGAGTTCCCACAGTTGCTGTGAATGAGATAACATAACATACCCATGAGCCTCTGACGAGAAGCTGCTGAGGCGCTGGTTCCTTTGAAACTGTTTAAACAAACATGTTACATAAAAGTTTGACAAGCAGAGAAGCACACTGATCTGACGCCCACAAAATACTGATTACAGAACTGACTGGATATCCTGCGTTTTCAAGCAAGATAAGTTTGATAAGAGTAGGGTTTTCTGGTTTGCTTTGGCTCTCGTAGCGGTGGTGTGTAATAGGTCAGAATGACATCAAACCACAGGAGGATTCAGAGCCTTGTGTTTTTACTGATAATCATTGTGTTCTGCTAGGAGGGTGTGTGTGTGTGTGTGTGTATGCATGTGCCTTTCAGAAAGACCACTCAGGAAAACGTGCTGTTACACGTGAAGTTAGAGTGGGTGTGTCTTCATTGTTTTCCATGGATAGAAGAGAGGAGCAGATGCTGTGTGTGTGTGTGTGTGTGTGTGTGTGTGTGTGTGTATGTGTGTATGTGTTTGCTGGGGTTATAAAGTAATACTGAGCCAGAGTCGTAAGAGAATATTTATCAAGTGATGTCACTTCATTTCAAAACACAGTAATTGAAAACAAGTCATCTTTTTTTGTATGTTTTCATCTACTCTTACTCACTTGATTCATGTCTTTCCTTGGTATTAGTGTAAAAGCCAGTTAGTTTTTGTTGAATAAAAAGTTATAAAATGACTGCATAGAAAAAACAGTTAGGTTTTACAGTTTTTACTTTGTGTTTTACATGTTTTACCAGGGTTATTGTTGTTGTTAACTAAAACTAAAATTTTGTTACTTGAAATAAAATAAACATTAAAGCTGCAGTCCGTAAGTTTTGCCTCTTTGTCGCCATCTATGTTTGAAAACCTGGAATTGCAGTTCCTTGGGGAATTATATTCCATGCGTGGGGTTGTACTCCGGCACAGCTCCAGCGCGGATGAATCTGATGTTTTGAGGAGTATATGTAGCTGTCAGTCACCGCACCGGTGTGAATCCTGTATTTAGTAATCACAGATTCCAGCCTACATCTTGGAATATATGACCCAAATAAGACTTTTAACTGGATATTGTCATCTGAACAAGTAAGTAACAAGTCTGCCACGCTTTGTTCTGACCAACTCAGGAAAAAAACATTACAATAAATCGGGCCAATGGTGATTTAAATCTAACGATCAGTTAGCTCATATCACATCAAACCATGCAAATTATTATTGTTATACTTTATTCTCAAATTATTAATATTAGCAACATCAGCATATGAGTATAGTGTGTATTAGCGTGTAGAGTTCAATTTCTGTACAGTCTAATCTAATTGTCACATCATTCGAATTTCATATTAAGAAATTCTTTTAACCCAAAAAGCAAACTATGCTCCCTTCGTACTGGTTGTCTTTAAAATACAAATCTTGTGTAATCCCAGGCTTTCTGTAATCAGAAGCACATTTAAAACTGGAATACAATTTAATTTCATTCACATGTGTCTCAAATAATATTTTCTGGATTACAATCCGCCATCAAAATATTTTTTTTTGACATTTAATTATTCCAGCTGCTGTGAGAAGGCTATAATTAAACGATCCGTCACCTGCAGGATCCTCACATGTGATAGTCTACTAGTCGAGAAAACTTCTTTATGTTTACAGATGTGATGTAATGACGCAGTGCCATGCTCGAATTTCCCGCGAAAACCTACCCGTACCACTCAAATTAGAAAACATTATTATAAGCTAACTGTTGTGAATCGGGCTAAAGTAAGGCGATAGTTTTGAACACTGGCTGGTTATGTACTTGCTCAAATATTGTTTTTGGATAATTTTTAACCAAAAAAAGTTACGGACTGCAGCTTTAACTGAAATAAAATCAAATATATTAAAAAAAAAAACAAAAAAACAAAAAACAAACAAAAAAAAAACTGTCATTAAAATTTTTTTCTTCAGCTATTTGCCAAGTCAGCATTTATCATTTTCATTTAAAGTTGAAGTACAATAACTAAAAAAAGAATAAATACTATAGACAAAGCAATAATAAAAATGACAAAACACAAAAAAGTACTACAATTTCAGCTAAATTTAAAGATAAAACCGAAAATATAAAAATTAAATCTAATTCAGATTATTAAATAGTATATTGTATAAACACAACAATTAAGGGCAGAAAAATATTATGATGTTATTAGAATGAATAATTTTTCCAAAAAATGCTTTTAAATTATTATTTTAATTATTCTAATTCTCTTTTAAATTTTGGTTTCAGTTTTTAGCCTAATCTTTGGAATCTGTTGAAAAATATGATATACACATATCAACAGGTTTCTACAATGAAAACAAAAATGGTGTAGGATATAATTTGAAAAACTATTTTCATTCAGAAATTGCAAGTAAATGTCATGAAATTTTGATGTAGAAAGACTGAAATCGTATTTTCTTGTTTTTATTGACAACTTTGAAAAATCTTTTTTTTACAGCCGATAATTCGGCAAGTTGCAAATGTAAGCAACTAAATTCTGCTTTGCGTTGTGCCTGTAACAATAGCCACTTAATCAAGTTGTCTGATACACAGTCTGCTCGGTATTTCCACATTAATCCATGTTTCTTCATCACTCTCACATGTAAATATATACAGTATCTACTGCAGTAGCAAAATCTCTACTGGACGTCACATTTCTTCCACCCAGCCTAGCTCTCCTCCTTTCCTGCCCTCCCATACTTCCTTCCTCTGCTCCTTTCATCCTGATCCCTGTCCTCTAGCTATAAAGCAATCGCTCCATCTCAGTCAGGACGGTCCCCAGTCTGTACTCGACCCCGTTTGACACAGACTATCCACTCAGAGAGACAGAAAAAAGCTTGATTTCCATAATGGAGGCAATAAGAATAATGCCTGTGTTTTATCTGAAAGGAAGGACCTTGCTGAAGGTCGAAGCCGAGTTGATGCGGAGCTGCGATGGATTTGATTATGCCGTGTGTTTTTCAGACTCCTCTTCCAGCGCTGCCACTCAGATCGTCTTCAGGCTCTGATTCTCCTGTCTGTCAGCCGTGATTCAGTCTGTCTTTTGGTGTGACACTTGAAACTTTTGTCTTAGTTAAAGGGCATTTTCTCCATAGAACGTCAGAGTTCAGTTCGTCTGCACTGGTTTTGCACTCATGAAGTGGTAAAAATTGATTGGATATTTTGGGCTGGAATGAAGTGTGACATTTCTGAAGATTTTTATCTGCTGTTTTTCTTTAAAGAAATTAATTTATGCAGCAATGTGTTTAAAAACAGCAAAGACTTCAGAATGCGATAAGACTATAATCTGCAAGCAGGAAAAAATATTAATTTTTACTTGACTAAATTACATAGATTATCGTTTGAGGTTGCTTTTTAAATGTCTTTTGAAAGACGTCTATTATGTTCACCAAGGCTGCATTTGATCAAAAATGCAGTAAAAAAAAAAACATTAATATTGTGAAATATTATTACCATTTCAAGTAACTTTTTTTTCCTCCTCCTCCTTTTTTTTTTTTTTTTTTAATGTATTTTTATTCCTTTGGCAAAGCTGAATTTTCAGTCTTCAGTGTCACATGATCCTTCAGAAATCATTCTAATATGCTGATTTGCTGCAATTTTTTTTATTATCAATGCTAAAAACAATTGTGCTGCTTTTTTGATTTTTGATGATAGAAAGTTCAAAAGAACATTTATTAGAAATTGATACCTTTTCTAACATCATAAATGTCTTTACTGTCACTTTTGATCAATTTAAATCACCCATGCTGAATAAAAGTATACATTTTTATTAATTTAACATAGAAAAAATGTCTGTACTGATGTTATACGTTAACTGTTAAAAAGTACATTGTTTTGCCATGTTTTATACTATTTTCTCTAACCATTTTAACAGAAAATTCCATTAAATTTAAATTTAAAACATCCCTCGACTTACATTAAAAAAGGGCAAAAGCTTGTTTCATAATACTGTATGCTGGACATTAAATAGTTGCTAAGGTTGGACTGATCCAAAGTTCAGAAAGATTCATCTCAACTCTATTTAATCTAAATCGAACTCTGTTCTTCCTCAGTTCTCGTCATGGCCACTAGGAGTCACTCTGGCTGCTCTTGTTCTCTCAGGTTATTGGTCTATAGTTCAGAAATGTACAGGAGCCGTTCTTCTGCACTCAAAGCATAGGCTACTGTAATCACATCTCCAAAGACTAATATATTGTGAGAGAGCGTTTCCTCTCTGCAGCTCTTATCTGACTGTGTAAAGCTGTAAAGTGGCATGATGTTGACTGTGCTAATCTGTGTCTTTGTGTTTTGACCTCCTCTTCCCCTCGCTGATTTACAGTCCGTCGCATGCAAACACACAACCTGAAGATACAGCGTCACCGGTTTTGTCATTTGTCCTTTTTTGTCTGAATTGATGATTGCAATAACAGCAGTAAAGAGATGTTGTTCAGTTTAGAGAAAATGTTTAATGTCTAGTTGTGGTGCTTATCATATTAGCATCAAATCTTTAGTTTAGACCTGTAATTTCAACGTTCTTTCTGTACATTTCTCTCTATTTTTTTCAGTTTAAACTAGTGCTGTCAAACGATTAATCATGATTAATCGCATCCAAAAAAAAAAGGTTTTTGTTTACATAATATATGTGTGTTTACTGTGTATATTTATTTTGTATATATAAATACAAACACATGCATGTATATATTTAAGAAAAATGTTATGTCTATATATTAAATATATTTATGTATAATATAAAATATAAGAATATGAATATACAAATGTATGTACCTGTAAATATTTTCAAAATATATACTGTGTGTGTATTTATATATACATAATAAATATCCACAGTACACATACATATATTATCTAAATAAAAACTTTTATTTTGTATGCGATTAATCGTGATTAATCATTTGATTTAGAATAGAATCGAATGCAAATCAGATAAAAAACAAAAACAAATTAGTGTTATTTAGTAATGTTCTATTATAGTTTTTTGTTGCGAAAATTGATTATTAGTATTTTTTTTTTCTGTTTTCACTGTAATTTTAAAGTTTTAGTAATTGTTCTGTTTTGGTAATTTTTAATAGTTTTAGTTATTTTTATTTATTTATTTATTTATTTTTAAATATGTCAACATTTACAGTGACAGCAGAAACACCTCACTGGCGATTTCATGTGAAGAATGGTTTAAATATTCTTGCTTTTCACCAGCTAGGAGACATTTGGATAGCTTATTTTAAGTCGGTGAACCAACACCTCGATCCAGACCTCATTTACATTTTACCTTGTGAAACTGCAAATATGCCTTGTAAACTAGGACTTTGTCTAGTTATTCAACCTTAATGCTGTTCATCTGGAGATACTGTATCTGCGCAGGTACCTGTGGACTGTTATGAGCAGCTCGAGTTACTCGTATTTCCGTTGCAGTGTTTGCTATTACAGTAAAGACAGGTTGCCATTTTTATTGTTTTCCTGCTCTCAGACAGAGAGAATGTTGTTTGCTTGAGCTGTAGTGAGGGTGTTGGGGTCTAGGAGGGCTGTGGTTTCATTCTTTGAGTTTATTCTGGTAATAGACTGTATACAGTATACTTATTTTGTCCTGGCTTGAAAATAAACAAGCTAATTTTATCCAGGCACCAGATGCAGCCATATATGTTTTTTTAAACAGTAAAACAGCAAGATTTCAACAGTTTTTCATGTATATTGTTGTATCAGAATTTTTTTTAATTGATTTAATTGGTCATTTATCAAACTCACCATTTGACTTTTAATATAACTTTTAATATAACTTAATTTTAGTCAGAGACAATATTAGAATGATTTCTGAAGGATCATGTGACAATGAAGACTGGAATAATGATGCTGAAAATGCAGCTTTGCATCACAGGAATAAATTAAATTTTTATATATTCACATAGAAAAAAGTTATTTTAAATAATAATAATATGTCACTATATTACTGTTTTTACTATATTTGTTCAATAAAAATGCAGCCTTGGTGAGCATGAGACTTCTTTTAAAAACATTAAAAGTAATTATTCCAAACGTTTGACCGCCAGTATATTGTTAGCAAATTATTGCAAATTCATTGTGAATATTCATTATATCATCTATCGCTATTGCAGCCTTAGATAAATGACTCTGCCCTTTCATTAGCTTCATCTGTGTTCTTGAAGTTTCTGCCATCTGTAAAGAAAAGCTCAGCTCTTCAAATCGTCCCTTTTCTGCCCGTTTTGACCCCAATCTCCTCTAATGCGCTGCATCTGAGGCCGGATATTATTCCCTATATTGTATTGCTTCTCATCTGATTCATGTTCTCGAAATAGAGCTGAGTGAAAGCGCATCGCGGCCGTTCTGCGCGTGTATATTTAGCCGGTCTATTGACCAGAGCGGATCTCATAAAGGGATTGATCTGCTTGTAGAATAAAAATGGAGGCTTTTACAGCCTTAGGCTCCGAGGTGCTATTGGGAACCGGATGGTTTTCATTGTGACAAAGTTAATAAAACTAATCCCACACTTATTTCTGTTTTATCATTTGGCCTTCCATTCTCCATAAAAGTTTGTTTCGTCAGCCTTTGCAAATCTTGCCTACATAGCTACATTTTGACTATCAGCATGAATTCTGGTCCACTTTGCAGTTTATTCTGTTTTAAGGAATGCACCTAGAAAAGAAAAGAAAAATGTAAAGCAACCAATCATGGTATGTCTTGTTGTTATGTGGCACTATGTGGCTGGGAGTGGGAAGATGATTGAATTAATTCTTACCACAACAGTAGACTGGTGTGGATAATTATTCCTCTGTGATCAGTCAATCAGTGGAACACGTCAATTTTATTACAATTTCTATAAATCAGATTTAAATTTTTTTTTTCACAGACAGACCTAATTTACTAGCAATTAGTCACCATTGTGACCAATTGAGCGATCCAACAACAAATGGCTAGTCTATTAGTGTTTGTTATTGGGTTATTTTTTTTTTATTTATTTAGATTTTTTTTACAATGACAACAACAACAACAACAATTACTACTACTACAAAAATGATGATTATTAATAATAATTTATTATTATTATTATTATTATTATTATTATTATTATTACACTCATTGTTATGATTATTACAATGTTACTCATATTAACAACAACAACAACAACAACATAAATACTATGACAAAAACATCTAATTAATACTGAACCATTATTAATAAGCTATTATTATTACTATTATTATTATTCACTGTAATGCTCATTATTAACAATTATATAATTATGGTTAGTATTGATTGATTCGATGATGATGATTTGCATTATTATTATGTTAATAGATAATACTCATATTAATACTAATAGTAATACTACTAATAATTATCACTATTACAACAACAACAAGAGCTATTATTATTATTATTATTATTATTATTAGTTTTGCACCATGCAGTAATTATTTTATTATTATTTGTTTAACCTTAAAAAAAAATAAAAAAAAATCCAAACACACCTAGTTCTGTTAGTGGGTATCGAGTCTACTGCATCTGAGTGCCAGAGCAAAGCTCTTTGATTGTCTTTCAAATATTTATTGTACATTTTGGCAAATCCAGTTATTTTGATCTTTCCCAAAAGCCCTCATCACTCTGTAAATGTGATATTGTTTTCAAGTTGCTTGTAGATGATAGAGATTGTAGAGAGTCAACTCTTCCTTTTGTTACTTCCTCATGAGAGTTTCTGCAGCCGAGATTTACCGCCCTAGACATTTACCTTATTTACAGGCATTTTCGTTCAGCCTGACTGCCTGAATTAGCTCGTCTGCGGCTAATGCATCCCCCAATTACAAATGTGTCCACCGTGTGCCATGATGGACAGGGTGAATGTCTGTGAAAGCAAACAGGACTGACCCCAGGAGAGGTTTCATCTCATCAGCGTGATGAAGAGGAAATGCCAAGGGATTACAGACATCATCCAGAGACAGAGAGACACCCACAGTGAGACCACCTTCCCCTCCGGCACGCCGGTGAAGGTTTGATGTGCCTCTGTAATGAAGCTCTCAGCTCTGCTCTGTTTGCTGTTTGGGTTGCTGTGTCTTTGATGGCTGCGTCACAGCCCCAGAAAAGCAGTAGCTCGCAGCCTTGCTGATATCTGGGGCAGAGACATGTAGCCGTGGCATTAAAGGAGATTTGCAGACCCAGAGGAAAATTTCATTGCTCTCTCTTTCCAGGCTTGTGGAGTTCTCAATCATTTGTCACTTAAGAATCGATTCTGTTTCTTTTAAAATTCTCAGGAGACATAAAAACACAAACGAGACTGTAGTTGACATGCAGTATTCGTGTAGAGCTATAACCTTAATGAATATAGTATAGCTCAGATCATAGCTTGAAGAATCTGATGAAAAATGACTGAGTTCATATTGACGTATTGATTGTAGACTGTCTAATGTCTATCTGGTCTAATCTGAGCATGGTTTGAGACATTGTTGAACTCAGAGGAGACACGTGTGAAATTACTGCAAATCTAAGAAGCTAAACGTCTTAATATGCTTTCTATTTAATCTTTTTGCTTGTGAGAACCAATCAAAATTTTAAAGCAGTTTCTTTTTTTTGGTGTAGCTGGAACAGTGTAGTTGCTCAGAGGTTGCTTTTCTATAACTAAAGAGACTGAATGGAGTTCACAAAATAATGATGTTTAAGAACAATATCATAATGAGACAATAGACACAAATGAGACAATTGTTGACATGCATTAAGAGTTTTGTGTAATAATGTGGTTAGTTTGGGAAGAATCTGATTAAATGTTTGAGTTAGAGTCTGCAATCCAAAGACACAGATCTCAACATTATCTTGTCAATTCTGAGCACAGTTTGAGACATTGTTGGGATCTTTCTGAAATTGTCGGAAACATCTGCAAAACAAGATTTAAATTCCACTACTTTCGTGTTTATTTCCATTTAGAAGAAATGAGGCATTAAAGAGATAACACTTGTTATTTTTCACAAGAACATTTTATTGCTCAGAGATTGTCTGTTCATAGTTTAGATAATTTGGCTTTAAAAGAATGATGAAAAATATTCAAGTTCATTCAATCAAATGTCAGACTTTTGTATCTTTACAAATTACAGCACAGTTTGAGACATTGTTGAGATAATGAAACTCTAGTACATTTGACAATACCCATGTAATTTTCTCAGGAGACAAATCTGAGATATAAGAGACCTAATCTCAATTTTGTTTTGCAGAAGCTATTGATATTAAAGCAGTTATTTGTGAGTTTCCTAGGTGCCTAGAGGAACAGTGTGTGGAACAATTGGTTCCTCCTTTATGACTGAAATAATGGAGTTGTCAATGAAGTATCAACTTCATTTAAATATGTTTTTTTTTTTTTTCACCTTCAGCAAATTTTTGGCATCCAGTAAGAAATTAGAGTGAAATTAATGTGGATAGTCAGATGAAAAATGTTTGAGTTCTGCTTTCATGTTCGTCCATAGCTCGGTTCGTTTGAATTTGGAAGAGTTGTTGAGAAAGATTCAAAATAAATTAATATTCAAATATCCAGGCTTTTGAATTCTTGGCAAATCAGAGCACAATTTGAGACATTGTTGACATTCTAGAGGAGATGCATTGCAAAAAGAGATTGCTGAAAGTCTGCAAAACAAAAGTTCAAATCCATTTATTCATTCAACATTTCATCTGTCATGCCCCAAAGGAACATTCTCATGCTCAGAGATTGATCATTCATATCTCAGATAATTTGGCTTTGGATGAGTTGAGATAAAGTTCATATATATATTTAATCTCCAGTTATGAGAAACCATTGAGATATTAAAGAATCCTCATTTGTGATTTTTCATTCGTAGTAGCACAGACAAACATCTTACCATTCAGATCATTTGAATTTGTTGACAATATTCAAGTTCATATTCAAATCTCAATCATTTGACTCACAGCGATCGTGTTGAGATCTCCTCTTATCTGAAACTCTAGACACATGTGACATTACCCAGTCCTTTTCTCAAGAGACAAAATCTGAGACGCAGGTGACTTAATTAGAAGAAAAAACTCAGATGTTTCTTTGCAGGAGAAGCGAGAGGAGTTGGAGATGAGAGAGCGAGCACGTTTTGAGAAAATCTGCTCGTGGGGGAGGTTAGAGAGGAAAGCAGGGGGTGGAAGATGTGAATGAAAGTAAGACTGAAGAGAGACATGGTGAGAGGAGGGGCTAAAGCCGACAAGGAGAGCAGTGGGGAGAAATAAAGAGGCTCTCAGTCACCTCCCCCTCTCTCCTGTGGACTCGAGCTACATGACCCCAAAAAAAGAGAGAGAGAGAGAGACGGAGAGAGGGAGGGCGCATGGAATAAGAGAGTGGTGAGGAGGACAGCAGCGGCAGTTGATGCAGCTCTCCTCAGCGTGTCATGGATCTGTGGAGCGTTGTGGGACCAGCGTGTGGAATAGTTATGCTTCCTGTGCAGGATCCAGTGGAGAGGAAGCCGTCAGCGTGATCTCGTGATGCCCTCCGTGTCTCTCAGCTTGCCAGCCGCTCTGGCCGGCCGCGCACGCACCTGGGTCTGCCTGTCCTGCATGTTCTGGGTGAGCCGTGGGTCAGTCCACTTGACTGGGATGGGTGGGATTGAGGGAGAGAGTGCATTTTCTTGGATAATTCAATGAATTCGATCAGTGCTGGTTGTTTCATTGCGCATGTCAAGTTTTAAGTGTTTTTCATGTTTGGGTGCAAAAGGATGTATTTTCTGGATGTTCACTAGCCTTTTGCTTATGTCTCCTGAAGTATTGTAGAGAAGTATCTTAGATGAAGTTGATACTTAAATGCAACCTCATTGAGAACTCTAAGTCTGTTGAGTTAAAAAAGAGCAACATCTGAGATTCTTATGGGCCTCAAATGACTTTTTTTCTTCTTCTAGACAAACACAGCATTAAATGGAGACTTTTGCATCTTGAATTTTCAGTAATTTCCTACTTAACTCACAAAGTGAAGATGATAAAAGTGAATATTAAATATCAGTCACACGAAGCTGTCATATGGCTTCAGAAGACATATGCATGCACTATAGAGCACAAGTGGTATGGACTACTTTGATTAAAGAACTCAGTGAATTAGATTTGCTGGAGCAGTGGGCTTAAGTATCTTTCACTATGTTTTGGTGGAAATGGATGTATTTTCTGGACATTCACTAGCCTGTTGCTTGATTGTTCGCCCTACGCTATGTTTTTAAGAAATGGTGTGCTCAAAATGAACATTGTCATCATTTGTTCATCTCATTAAAACTAATGCCAGAATGGTTGTGGTAGAATATCCAAGCTGCTCTTTTCCGTGCAACAACAGTAGACTCATATGGCTGAGCTCCAAAAGTGACCGTAAATGTCATTATTTTAAGACTGTCAGTGATTATTTTAGTCTGAGACTTCTTATTCAATTCTCTTATTCATTTTATACCACTATACTTTCACTGTATTTCAGCAGAGACTGCATTTGCATTGAAAAGTCAATGAGTTCGATCAGAGCTTTTTATTTATTTATTTTTTTTTTTTTGTGCATGTCACATTTTAAGTGAATTTCGCTATATGTTTTGGTGCAGATGGGTGTATGTTCTGGACGGTCTGTTGTTCTATGCTGTGTTTTTAAGAAAAGGTTTGCTCAGAAGTTATCACCTCATTGAAACTCAAGAACATTCATGCCAGAATGGTTGTAGCAGAATGTACAAGCTGCTCTTTTCCATGCAATGGCAGTGGATTCATACTGCGGAGCTCCGAAAGTGACTGGAAACGTCATCATTATTAGTGATTATCTCAGCCTGAGACATGGATAAGATCTTTGTTTTAGAGAAGAGTGAGATTAAATGGAATAAAGTGTCTTGTCTCCCGAGGAAAAAGTCCTCAATTAGATCTTGGTCTATAATCAGATAATCGGTCAAGTCTGAAATGACTATTTAAACTTAAATATTTCTCATCCGTTTCTCACATTCATTTTATATCTCTATACTTTCACTTAATTTAAATGTGAGAAGCAGGAGAAAATCTCAGGAGAAGCAAGTGCAAAAACCTGTATTTGCTCTTCTTTTAATCTTGTATTGGAGAAACAGTTGAGTCGTTAGAGATCTCAATTGTGTTGTTTGTTTTTAGGGACCACAAGCTCAGATTTCGCTGCGGAAGAGTTTGAGAAGTAGTTCATATTCCAATCTCAAAGCTTTTGAGTTTTGCCAATTCAGAGCAGAGTTTGAGATTTATTTTGAAATTCTAGAGGAGGCACATTGCAAAGTGAGTTTGCTGAGTTAAGTTTACTTTCCTAAAAGTTAGTCCATTTACTCCAGTTTATTCATTTTTAGACTCAAATATGTCTCATCCAATTCTCATGTTCATTTGATATCTCCATACTTTCACTTTATTTCAACAAATGTCCCATTTATGTCAATTTTTATGTCTTTAAAGAATTGTAAGAGAAGCATCTTAGATAAAGTTTGTGAGAATGCCATTAAGTCTTCTGATTTAAAGGAGAGCAATATATTATTCTTCTGGGCCTCAAGGACAGAAAATGAAAAATATTTTTTTCTCCTAAACCTCAACGGGATTAAATGGAGACTTTTGCGTCTCAGATTTGCAGTAACCTACATGTAGCTCACAAGGGAAGATGATAAAAGTGAATAATGACTTCAATTTCAGTCACACAAAGCTGTTATACGACTTAAGATGTAGTCATATTAGATTTTTACTACTTTTTGGAGCTTGTTGGTATAAATTACCATCCACTTTCATTTTACGCAAAAGTGCAGCTTGGGCATTCGCCCGATGGGTGAGTGAACGATGACAACGTTGTCACTTTTGGGTGAAGTATTCCTTTAACTGTCACTCGGCCGATGGTTGTGTTCCCTCCTCTTTCTCTGGTCATTCACTCTCTCCGACTTCTCTGGTCTCTTAATTAGCATTCCGTTTTAGTGAATGGAGTGGAAAAGGATCCCAAATCCTCCTAAAGCTCAGGCACTTTTTGAATATAGTGGGAGCCTTTCAGTCTTCTTTTCAGACTGTGATTCTGCAGTCCTGCTGCACTGGCATTGGAGGAATGGGCTTTGCAGGGACGAGGACTCTGTCTACAGCTGTAGATGTCATCATATATGACGAGAAGATGCAGGAAACAGGCGTTCAGAATGAAGCAGATGTGATTTATTCGCTAGCGGCATCCAAAACGAAATCCCTGGGCCCAAACTCTATACTCGGCATGGGTTTGATTACCTGCTGAGGAGAGATGACATTGTGAATGGAAAGAGACATGTTCTCCTCCTGTCCTGATATCAGCAGAGTACAAAGCAGAAGTAACAGAAAAAGAGCGGGCAACATCTAATACCTAAAAGCTCAGAATGCACTTCCTCCAAACTCTGAATTATAAATGAACTGTCTGAGACTTTTAGGACTAGCGGGGCTGGACAGTCTCTTGTTTGTAAATTTCTTTGAAAGTATGTTGAAACAAAGGTATTGAAGGTTTGATCACAAGAAAAAAATATTGGTAATGCTTTACGATAAGATTGAATTGTTTGTTAATTTAAATTTAAATTTAAATTTGAATATATATATATATATATATATATATATATATATATATATATATATATATATATATATATATATATATATATATATATATATATATAATATGAATGTTGAATATTCCAAAATTTTAGGTTAATTTTAATTTGTGTATATATTGTTTATAAAACATTAATGTTAAAGGGTTAATTCATCCAAAAATGCACATTTTGTCATCAAATCAATGGCTACCATCAACTGTTTAAATCAGACCTTCTTGTAAAGTGTTATCATGTTCATTTTTACAACGTTTATGTAAGAATTAACATGCAAAATAACAAATTGAATCTTACTCTGAAGAATTTTCAAGATATTACAGTTAATATGCAATTTGCAGATTGCTTTGATTCTGTAATGTTATGTATTTCCAAATGAAACTGGATATTCAGTAAGGAAAAGAAAAATGTAGAGCAGTACTTGATTTAAACCATTAGTAACTGATTGGATCGTGAAAAGTGGGAGTTACCAAAATGGAGTCTGATGGTTCAATGGAATGCTAAAAAGGCAAGTTGTTGCAGAAGCAGAGAAAGGTAGTGAAAAAAATATTTTTAAAATTATTATTATTTGGAATAATATGCATTGATAAGTGGGGCAAAATATGAACAGTAACGTATAAATAGGGTGTGTTTTTTTTTAATCTTATTTTAAGCTTTGACTACAGTTGGCTGAGGTTTTGTCCATAAAATTAAATTCTTAATGTTTTGCACTCAGGAAAATGTTGTGTGCGGCTCTAGCATAAAGACCTCTGAGACGAGGTGTTGCTTACAAACGCCGGCTCTCTGCCACTCAGCCAATGCAAATATTGACGCATCTTGAGCTGTCTGAGAGGTCAAAGAGCTTAGTGCAGTGATCAATGTCCATTAACACTCCCGATCTATCAACAGCAAACAAGTTGTACTGTACAGTGTTGGAAGTGTCTGTGGGCAGCTCATGAAACTGTTCTGCACATTTTTACTGAAGGCAACATTATTTAATTTAATTTAATTTTTTTATTTTTATTAGGGCCATTCAGTTGAGCACCAGCACAAGATAAATATTCAAAAATATTGATTTACAAAATGAATATTCAGGTACTCATTCCTCTCTGTGCATTGCAGTCATTTCTAGTAGATCACCTTTGATTTTCTCCAAGTAATGAGTCTATGGTCTTTGAAGTCACACAGCGTATGATTTACTCTTGCACTTCTCATCATTGTTGGCTTTTGAATTCCACTTTAATGACCTCATGCTCTACAAGCTCTGTGTCCCTCTATCAAAGCTGCCTGTGAGGGGCCCCTATAATTTTGGCAAATTCAAAATTAGAACATCTGGTTTGCCTTCATAATAGATCAGCCATGGTTCTTCATGTACTTCTAGGCACGTGTCTGCGAGAGGTTGTGCATGTTTTCTGAGTACTGTATGTGTGTGCATTAAAGCTGAGCTATACAGTACTGAATACTACAGTAGATATGTTTGCGATGATTTTGCAGGCAAAGTGTAATTATGCTTTACAGAGAGCCGCAGTGATTTCATTTTGCTCGTTATGTGGCTTCTATCGTTCTATCTATCTATTCTTCCGTTGTTCCATCAATCTATCATTTGTTCAATTTTTCTGTCTCTTTCTATAGTTCATTCTATCATTCTATCATTCTGCCTGTCTGTCTCTGTCTGTCGTTCTATTGCTCTGTCGTTCTATCTATCGTTCTATATCGTTCTATCATTCTATATATTGTTCTATCATTTGTTTGATTGTTCTATTATTCTATCTATCGTTCTATCATTTTATCTATCGTTCCATCTATCTATTATTCAGTCTATGTATCATTCTCTATATCTTTCTATAATTTTTTTATTGTTCTATTATTATATCTATTGTTCTATCTATCATTCTGTCATTGCTATCTATCGTTCTATCTATTGTATCTATTCTAAATCGGTTGTTCTGTCTGCCTGTTGTTCTATCTGTCTATAGTTCTGTCTTTCTATTGTTCTATCTATCATTCTCTCTGTCATTTTAACTTGAATTTGTGTTGGGGGGAGGGACCTTTAAGCTGTTTCAGAGCAAATGCTGAAAAACTGAAATGTTGTTTGAGAATATTTTCTCATACAGTATATATGGAATTTTGTCAAAAGGCTGAAGAATATCACTCTTTTTGTAGCTATATCGCACAGTCTTTGCATCTGTGTGACATTGTAGTGATTCACTGCGTGAAAAGTTAAACCGTGAGTGACAGTCCAGAGGGAACTGTGCCGCCCCTCTGAGTACATTAAAGGCGTTTAACCTTCTCTGTTGATTTAGGATGCGAGTCTGTGTTCACTTCAGCGGACAGAGCCGCTCACTAATCCACTGCTGTTAATAGAGCTGCACTCTGGAATGTCTCCTGATCACCACCTTATTTCCATAATATCTCACTTTTCCCTGTTATTCTGTCATCCTCTCTGATTTTTCCCAAGTTTTCTCTATCTCTCTTTTGCCCTTTCCCTTGCTAGGTTTGATTCTTCTCCTTTTTCAGCATCTGTCAGAGATAAAAGACTTACTCTTTCAGGAAAAAAAAAAAAGAAAGTACAAAAGCTGTCACTGGGACAGTACTTTTTCCAAAAGGATACATCTTTGTACCTCATTCACCCCTAAAAGGTGCATTTCAGTATCTTAAAGGTATAGATTAGTACCTAAATGGTACATATTAGTATTGAAAGGGTACTGCCACATTGACAGCTTTTGTATCTTTTTTTCTGAGAATGTACTGTACGGTATATTTTAAAGCCTGGATTCAATGGTTTGACTGTCTGCTTCATGGTTTTTTTTTTTTTTTCGGTTTCAAAGCTTGACCACTAAACAGACTGTTGTAGGCAGTTCGTGGGTGACTTAAGGTACACATTTGCTAGCTGAGGAGCTGTAGTAAGGCACAGGACGCATCCAGTGCCTCTTAGGCCGTTTGTGTAATTCATCAGAATCTCATTAATGTCTTGGCGGCATTTCTAGAGGGAGGCATGTGATTTTCATCATGTCAAACTTTACTTGATTATCCTTCATTGGCATTCTTGTTTAGTCTCAGTAGGGGGCATTATTTGATGTGAGTTCACTTTGCAGTTCATAAGCAATGCTCAGCCAGAGCATCTCAAATAAACAGGGCTGTTTCTTACGCTTTGTGAACGGAACCAAATGTGTGGTGGTTTTGAAGCAGATGATGTAATTTTTCACTGATTGGCCTACTCTATCGTTATGAAGAAACGCTGTATACTGTCAGTCAAAGATGTTGTTCCTAATGAGAGAGAGTCCTTTCATTCAGTGGCCACTTTAAGGAACTAATTTTGCTGTTTGTGATCACGTCTTGCATGGCAAGTCATGAACATCTGTTTTGAAACAACTTTGAAATTGATTTAAGATCTTACATTCTAAAAAATGCTGGGTTAAAATCAACCCAACTTGGGTTATTTGGCAACTCAGCGCTGGGTAAATATTGGACAGAACACATGCTGGGTTATTTTGACCCAGCTGGCTGGGTTAAATGTTTTTACCCACCATGCTGGGTTGTTTTATTTAAGTCAACTTAAGTTGTTTAAAAATGATTATATTGCTGACCTAAAATGGGCTGGAAATTAAAAAAAAAAAAAAAAAAAAAAAATCTCACACAGAATTACTAGAGGCAACAGCAATAATCAAAGATGAACATTTATTATTAAGCAAGAACACCCATAGACAAAATACAAGACAAAGTGAATTTATTTGGGTGAATACAGCATAGTTTACAATATTACATACATTTAAACTCGTTTAACAAGCATTTTAGAAATAAAAAATGCACTGTAAAAAATTTCAAGCAGTTTCAACTAATTATTATTTAGTAACTAGTAGGGGTGTGCGATATTGGAAAAGAAAAAAAAGATATCTTGATATTTTTGGGGATTTTTTCGATAACGATAATCAGACGATATTTTGCCGAGTGTTATTGTGCTGATATCTGACTACCATGGACAGCTGCAGTTTTTGATATTCTTCATATTCTGTGTGGTCAGTTCACATCAGTGATAGAATTTAATCTTTTCATATAAGTTTAAATTGATTTTTACCTTTTATTGGCAATTTTACCTTTAATAAAGCCATTTTTTTTTCTAAAAGTGTGCATCTTTTGAGTCAAATTGTTGCATTTAATCAGTCACGTAGAATAATAAGACATTTAGGCTGTTACCAAACAAATGAAACCAGTTTCAACAAAATTAATCTTTGCAGAAGTTGCATCTGAAGTGGCATTTAGATGTATTTACAAACTGTTTAAAGCAGCTCAGAGGGACATGGAGTGCTTTAACCTGCAGTTACAAATGCATAATGTTTTGATATTTTAAACATAAAACATTGAATATATATATTTGAAATTATTTTAAAATGAAAAGATACTTTGAATATGAAATTAAAACCGCCAGCAGGTGGCAGCAAGTCACTGTAGATAAGTGAGTCATTGCGATTGAACCGAATCATTTAAACGGTTGATTCATTCAGAAACGAAACACCTTCATGTTGCTCAGAGACACAAAACAGCGCTGTGGCTGTGTTTAGAATTATTTTTTGTTGGCGAAATGGAGCAAAAACAGACAATATGGTGTCTAAAACGTAAGTCTCTTAATTATAACTTATTGTTTATTGAACTGTATAAAATCAATATCACATTTGTAATCATGCTTATTTTTGAACAAAAATCTGCACTCTTCGTGTGATATGAAATGTCTATATAAATATAAATATATACATATATATATACACACACACACACACATATATACATATACATATACATTTTCTGCCCTATATCTTGAATTTTGTGATCATTCTTAGTGCATTATATTAGACTGAATCATGCAGTGAAAGAACACACTCTAAATGCGCACGTGCTCTAGTCTAGACTTCATCACGTAATGTAAGCATGCACTCCGTAGGTGTTTTGTTTGGTTTTTGCAAAATACTCGATAATGTCAAATTAAATATCGTTAAAACAACAATTACGATGTTATCGCAGACGATATATCGCACACCCCTAGTAACTAGTTCCACAGAAATTTTACGTTCAGTCAATTTCTGACTTCAAAGTGTTATCTGAATTATTTTTTTAGTTGGCTCAACCTTTACTGAACTAGTTTTACAGTCCATTCAACTAAAATGTTTTAATTGGTCAAACATTTAGAAGACTACTGCAAGTTATGTCAATTAAAATTTAAGCGTTTACTCTGTGTTTTATATGTTACCTCAACTAAGATTTATTATTTGGGCATCATAAGAAATTGCTGGGGAACTACATAAACATATATTTTTATAGTTTAACAAAATTATTAAAAATGATTAACTGGTGTTTATCAATCACTAAAAATACACATAATAGCCTTTATTTAATAACAATCTCCATTTATAACATTTTTCATACCAACTAAACATACAGGAATGAAGAAAAAAGTCACCTACATCTTGGTTGGCCTGAGGGTCAGTAAATTAACAGCAAATTTTCATTTGTGGGTTAACTATCCCTTTAAAGCTCCAGTTGACAAACATTACATCTGTAATACAAATGGAAAATTCAGTTTAAACTCTGTTTAATGAACTAAGAAAAAACTAAACAAGCTAAACAATGTTATAGGGCTAAGTTACCTCAAATAGCATAAAAATAATATCAAAATATAATGGTCCTGCTTGTTGTAGATAAATACCAATGGTGACGTTTTACAAATTGATTGATCAGTTGTCCCAGACAGTGTTTACTGAGCCACGGTCTTCCCCAGTGCAGGAACTTGTGTGCACAATCTATTGATTCACTACATAGGGAACTGACTGAGATGCTTTGAACGGCCTTGTGAAACGATTCAGTTGTTCATTTTCGTTCGGAACGATGAACTTCTCTTTCGAAGCGCCTTCTCGAGACCAGAAACACCGTGTAATCCACCCCGTTTGATAAGAGCGACATTTCACCGTGGCTACTGGCTTGTTGTTAGTCACGTTTAATGCAAAAGTTTACACATGCAAAAACCCATTCAACATGCCCATGTTAACTTCAAATGACCATATTACTGTGGTTTACATTAAGTTACACGTTTCATAGATTTCGGTTAACGTTAGTCGTATTAAGCATAATAGCTTATAAAAGAGAAAAAGACCACGCAATCTCTTCATATCTTTTCACGGCACGGAAACACAAAAATATCATACAACATGCCAAAATGAGCTAAAATTCATTATAGTAACACAGCATTTGATATTAAGTGTTTTATGGATTAAACAAAGTGAAAGACCACATTCCCTTCACTTAAATTTCCCTCAGACAAATCATACAAGGCTTATTCGATGTTTTTATATATGTTGCACGTTTATGTATAAATATATGTTTTAAATAAAACATTTACACCTTTTAAATATACGTTTTGATAAATTCAGTCTAATGTTAAGTACAAATATTTATTCATTATTCACATTTATTCATATTTATGCCACTTGACTTAACTTTACCTGACGCCTGAACTTGATATACACTGTCTTATATCCACTTTTCTTCGGATATACAACTCATAAAACACTTTCTAAATGTCCACTCAAAAAATTTTTATATGTTGCATGATTTTCGTTAAATTTAGTCTAAAAAAAATAACATTTATTATGCTTGACAAGCTTGACAAGATGGTGGTGCTGTTCTTCCCGCGAAGCAACTCAGGCGTGTGCACATGCAGAATGATCTCAGTGTTGGCTGGATTTGTTTTTATTAGTTTAGTAAACATTTAGCATTCTGAATGTTGACTGGATTTGAAAATAACCATTCATTTTATGTTTTTAATATATATTTGTGCATACTTAATATAATATGTCTTCTCAACTAAACCCAAGCTATAAAATTAGTTCAACTTAAATATTTTTGCCCTTCCAACATTTTGTTAATTGGATTTTTTTACAGTGTGTAACATTTAAAAGTAGCATTTTAATTTGTGTATTCAACCGTTCTCTGTAATCACTTTTTACCGAAATAGCGTTAATTCGCGTGCCGGTGTGTCGCCGAAATCTGAGCCGGTGAAGGGCAGCTGTTCACGGGGGAACTGTGAACTTTAGACCGCGGCCTCGCGTTTCACTCGTAGCTGAAAGATGCCACGACTGACTCCAAAACCTGCCCAAAAACAAACAGTACTGAGATCAGAGAACATATTTTAACATCAAATTAAATTAAACCCAGTATTACAACAAATAAAATCCATTTATGTTATGCAAGGCAAAGGCGTTTCCAGCACGAAATGACCGCTGCTGATGCAGCTGACTGACATCTCGACCTTATGTTGCGTTTCGTAAAATAATATAATTTACACCACATTAAAGACTTTATAAATAAAACAAAATGTATAACTTACAAACCTTTATATCGCTGAAGAAGTGCACCAAATCGGCGGCGGCACTGAGAACCGCGCTCTCCTGTAGAGGACTCAAACAGCCCACGCTCTGACTGTAACTCAGCAGTTGGGTTGTTACATCGGAGTTGGGTTGTTTAAAAATATTAAAAACAACCCAATAAAATGACCCATGGCCTTGAGACGGAAGAGCTGATTGAGTGGATGATAAGGTATTTAGCAATGAGGTGCTCAGAGCTGAGAGCGAGAACGATGCCTGTTCTTTGAGCTCCTTAGACCTGTTTGCAATTATATTTAAAGTGATAGGAAACATAGACCTCCTGATTGGACCTCCTACATGGACCTGTGGATGGTCTTGGACGGTAAACCAATCATGTTTTGTTCTTTTAATTCAGACTGGTGTAGTCCATCCATGGCCTGTTTTTTAATGAAAATAACAATAAACAACATAATATTTATTTATTTTACACATTAATTTACTTATTTAATTTGCATAATTTTTTATTTCAAAATAAACACAAATCTTGATGATGACATGTGACAACAGTGTTGCATACTACTGATTCAAAAGTTTGTCCTGAAACTTTTACTGATTCAAAAGTTTGTCCTGAAACTGAAGCAAGTTTACTTGATTATCCTTACATCATTTATTAGACATATCATGCTAAAATGTGTGTCAGTGTTAAAATACGAGTATCTCAATCAATCATTTGTATCTGTATGATACCTATAACTGTATTACCGGTATGTATTATACACTGAATTAAAATTACAGCATTTTGAAAACTAAGGATTTAAATATCAGCTTGCTAAGATATATTATTGGGAGTTATAGTGTGACAACTGATATTTATATGCATGCTATGTCTGATATACTGTTATAAAGATCTCATTGATTTACATTACAAACAAGCCATCAGAATTTCATCTTACTTTTTGGCCATATAAATATCAGCATCTGCACCAAATTGCACATTTTTGCTCAGTTTGGGACTCTGAATAAAATTCTCCTATATCTACTATATGAGCAATAAAGGTTGATGCGCCATATGATACTCAACAAAAAACTAATTTAAATTTTCAATATTCAAATTTCATCTCAATAAACTGTTCCATTTCAAGAATTTAGAATTTTCAGGCTATTATTTTAAAGCATGTTTGTTTTTTTTTTTTGTTTTTTTTCTAAAAAATTCTCTTTATTCTGTATAGTACCCCATGCTGAACATAGCCACGTGTCAGAGTCTTTTGGCAGCCTGTGTACTGTATATTTAACTGTATAACCATCTCTATTTCAATTCCAGATCAGGATTATGAGTCTGAGTTCAGATCAGGTCTCAGAAACCTTATTTTAGCTGCTAAAGAATGACCAAGTGTTGTCTCTTTGTTGGCCTGTCCTATATTGGTTCATGTGATTCATATTTTCTGACCTCATTTCTATCTCAGGACATCTGTTTCTGTCCTACCAGGTGCCTGTTTGTGCTACACCGCAGTTAAAGGGACAGTTCACCCAAAAATGCCACTTCTGTTGATGTTTTTTCACCTACATATGGGATCCAAACCGGTTTGCTATTATTATTTCTGGTCAAAGACGAAAGAAGATGTTCAACTTAGGCCATACAATTTTCAAGCTCCAAAAAGGTCAAAAACACCAAAAAGCACATTAAAAGTAATCCATATAACATGTATATTCCAAGTCTTCTGAAGTTTTATGGTTTCATATATATAGTTTTATGGTGCTTATTTGGAGTTTGATGTCCATAGTCACAATGAACTGTTATTAAATGGCAAGAGCTGCATTAAAAATACTTTAAAAGTCTCCTTTTGTGTTTAAACAAACCACAAACACATTAAAACCTGATAGCAAAGTGGTTTGGAACAACATGTGGGTGAGTTTTCATTTTAAGGTGAATTATTCTTTGAAAATTTGGTGGTTGTATGAGTTTCTTATGAACAGTTTGTGAAACCTTGGACTAGAAGTCTCTGTGATTTAAAGGGATACTCCACCCCAAAATGAAAATTTTGTCATTAATCACTTACCCCCATGTCGTTCCAAACCCGTAAAAGCTTCGTTCGTCTTCGGAACACAATTTAAGATATTTTGGATGAAAACCAGGAGGCTTGTGACTGTCCCATTGACTGCCAAGTAAATTACACTGTCAAGGCACAGAAAAGTATAAAAAACATCGTCAAAATGGTCCATCTGCCATCAGTGGTTCAATCTGAATTTTACGAAGCCACGAGAATACTTTTTGTACGCAAAGAAAATAAAAATGACGACATTTATTCAACAATTCATATATATATATATATATATATATATATATATATATATATACATATATATATATATAATTTTTTTTTCTCTGTATGCTCTAAAATACCTTATTTTTTAATTCCAATTCATACTTTTAATGCACATAATACACAGTGATATTTAATTGTAATTTACATGCACCAGTAGAATAATATAGAGCAATCAACTGTTATATTTATTACTAGCATATTTTTTTATTTTTTATATACACTGTAAAACAAATTTTGAAGTTGTAAACAAATATTGCTGAAGTATGTTTTACAAGAAAATGCTATTTCAGTCTTTTTATGCTATGTTCAGTTCATTGTGTCGCTTGCCGTTTGTAATTATTTGTGAAATTTATTAATTTCTGAGTAAAGTGACGTTCAGCGTAAGTGTCAGCGTAGCGCCATTTTGGAGAGCATCCGATGGACTCAAAGTGCATACGCTATTCTCTGTCATCAGTAACGCATGGATATGCGGTTTCCGTTTAAATAAAAGCGTAAATAAACGTACAATACGTATCCATGTGTTACTGATGACAGAGAATAGCGTACGCACTTTGCGTCCATTGGATGCTCTTCAAAATAGCGCTACGCTGACAGAGAGGAGACGAATTGTTGAAGAAATGTCGTTATTTTTATTTTCTTTGCGTACAAAAAGTATTCTCGCCGCTTCATAAAATTCAGATTGAACCACTGATGGCAGATGGACTATTTTGACGATGTTTTTTATACTTTTTTGTGCCTTGACAGTGTAGTTTACTTGGCAGTCAATGGGACAGACACAAACCTCCCGGTTTTCATCCAAAATATCTTAAATTGTGTTCCGAAGACAAACAAAGCTTTTACGGGTTTGGAACGACATGGGGGTAAGTGATTAATGACAAAATTTTCATTTTGGGGTGGAGCAACCCTTTAAAGTCAAGCATCCGAAGCCCCATCAGTGGAGATCTGGTTTTAGTTTCCTTATCGTGCCTCTGAGCCCAGTGTGAATCATTGTAATTGGCACAATTTAGAGTGGCATGCTGTACTTTCTGTAGAGAGATGTAAATTACTGGCAGTGAACTCTTTCACTTTGTACAGACGCTGAAGAATGCTGCTTTACTTTCTAATAGCCCTCATTTATTTTTCTGAATTGCACAATCTGCACTATTTATTTTCATGAGGATACATGTCACTGAAGCCTGTGAAACAGAACTTTATTTGGTTTTGATAAACACAGGTTCTGACTGACTCATGAAAATATGTATCTAAGCCAAGATTTGGTGATATACATACATCTCAGGTTTCCTTCGCTGCCTTACATGGCTGTGATAAAGATATGATTCTTCTAAACTACAGTGTGTTTTTGCCATAAAATACCATTTTAATACTGTAATAGAATTGGATGCATGTTTCTGATCTAATCATGTCGGTTTATTCTTGCGAAATGTTGCTCAAAGCTGTTTTTACAAAGTAAAATTACAGAGCATGAGAATTGGATGCATGTGTGTGTATATATATATATATATATATATAATTTTTTTTTCTCTGTATGCTCTAAAATGCCTTATTTTTTAATTCCAATTCATACTTTTAATGCACATAATACACAGTGATATTTAATTGTAATTTACATGGACCAGTAGAATAATATAGAGCAATCAACTGCTATATTTATTACTAGCATATTTTTTTATTTTTTATATACACTGTAAAACAAATTTTGAAGTTGTAAACAAATATTATTGAAGTATGTTTTACAAGAAAATGCTATTTCAGTCTTTCTATGCTATGTTCAGTTCATTGTGTCACTTGCCGTTTCTTTGTAATTATTTGTGAAATTTATTAATTTCTGAGTAAAGTAAAATTTGTTTGGTTACTTTATTAAAATTTGTATGACTTTTTTTTTTTTTTTAAATTTTAAAAAATTTAAAAATTTTTTATGGCATTATATTAAATTGTTTTATAGGATGTAAAATGTAAGTCAACTGACTGAAACTTACAGTTTGAACTGATTCATATAAATGAGATGAGCTTACAAATTATCAATTCAATTGGTACTTTTTTATTTTTGTGCCACATCTTTGGCTGTTACTTTGCGTTTTGTTGTGCCATCTTGTGCCAGGAGTGAGTGTTTTTGTTTTTTTCCCCTCCCCTTACTGGTGATTTATATATACCAGAAAAATAATCCCAAATACATTGTGAATATTTGATATCACCCTGTCTTCCTGTAATTCTTCTCATGCTCACACATGCACTTTATTACAGTATAGAGAATCTGCAGCAAAATTGTCAAGAACGAGAAGAACAACATAATGTTTGTCTGTGAAGCAGAATGATCAAGGGTTTCAGCAACAGCCTGTCATGTCACCCAGCAGTCAGTCTGTTGGCATGGGCAGCACTCAGTGCCTCTGCAAACACCAGCTTCAGGTTAAGTGACTTCACTCTGAACGTCACATTAAGCGAGTAATTTCCTCATCCGGATCCTCCTCTTTGAAATCAAATGCTTTTAGGTTAGACGAGGGATGAGAGAACAGCAGAGAGAAATTGGAATGCCTGAAGATAATTGTTTTTCCCTAAATGAAAAGCAGGTGACCATCACACAACCGAGTAAGAGGTCACATTCTGACCCTTCATCCCTCAGAGAGAAAGAGAGAGGAAAACGAGTGATGTTGAAGTTGTTTTATTCATGACTCCTTGAAACCATCTTATGGTGGTTTGTGGAGACATTACTCTCTTTTTGCTCACCAAGGCTGCATTTATTTGATCAAAATTACAGTAAAACCATAATATTGTGGAATATTATTTTCATTTTAAATTCATTTTAAAATAACTGTTTTCCATTTGAATATTTTTTTTTTTTTAAGATATCATTTATTCCTGTGATGCAAAGCTGAATTTTCAGCATCGTTATTGATGTCTTCAGTGTCACATAATCCTTCAGAAATCATTCTAATATGCTGATTTGATGCTCAAGAAACGTTTCTTATTTTTGTCAATGTTGAAAACAGTGCCTAATATTTTTCCGGAAACTAATTTTTTTTTTTTTTCATGATTCTTTTGTTAATAGAAAGTTCAAAACAACAGTGTTTATTTGAAATAGAAATCTTGTAACATTATAAAATTCTTTACAGTCACTTTAGATGAATTAATGCGCCCTTGTTGAATACTAAACTAAACTAAACCAAATTATAAAATAAAATAAAATAAAATAAAATAAAATAAAATAAAATAAAATAAAATAAAATAAAATAAATGAAATGAAATGAAATGAAATGAAATGAAATAAAATTCATATTGACTCCAATGGTAGCATATATTCTCGCCTTGGTCCAAAAGTTTTTAGACTGCTTGAGAACGTTTCTCACTTTTTTCTTTTTTTTTTTTTTTTTTCCCCACAATCTTCAAACTTCCGGTTTCTAATTGATGCTTTACTGTTGAGCCCCATAAATGTGTCTATAGAGCCTCATGTGTAACTCCAGCTCTCATTCTATGATTAAGTGTCTATTCTCTGAGTTTAGAAGGCAGTCAGTTGTCTGTGAGATATTGTAAGAGGTGACAAATAAGTAGCTTGTATTCTTGGCTTGGCAGTCTTGTGTAGCTTTGTGAATGATGGGATATCAGCCCGCTTTAGATGATGCAGACCTCCAGTGACAGCTGGGACTGTGATGCCCAGGATAGTCTGTAGTTATATCATTTATATATATTGCACGAAATGTCATCATCACTGCTGACCTAGTTGACCATTGTTGTAGAACTTTATGAATGATAGAAATTCCAATTCTATGCAGTTCCGTGGAGTCCTAATGCACTATAAAGTCATCATTGGCAGCATGTGAATGATGGGATATCACCCTTCTTTAAGGGCTTTAGATTATGTAGACTTCCAGTGACTGTTAGGCAACTTTGTGTATGTTTTTTTTTTTTTTTTTTTTTGGCATTAAATGAAGAATAACTACAAGTCTGTGATGTTTTCTTTTTGGAGACTCTGTGTGGGCCTGCCTATCAGTTCTTTTGTGTTATAAAGTTCTCATAGCATAGCTCTCTTAAGCAAGTAATAGTCCACTATCCTTACTCTTGTTTGTAGATGAAGAGCAGTAGGTGGCGATGAATATATTAGTTGATTGTGAATGTAACATCAGGAAGCAAGAGTATAAAATCCTTGATGAATACCAGAGACTAAAGGACAAGTTGGAAAGAATGTGACAAGTCAAGTGAAGCCGGGGTAGTTCCGGCAGTGATGGGGGTTCTGGGCTGTGACATCCCAACCGGAATAATGGCTTCAGCAGATCCAGGGAAAAATGACATAATCTGGATCCTGAAGAGAGTGATCATAAGAACAGCTCAGATACTGATCTTCAAGTTCCCAGGACCAGAGACTGACAGAGGAAGACCACCCACAAACACGGGTGAAGAGGGTGAATATACTAGGTTTGTGACAATTTTCTGTAGATATAGACTGATGATATCAAACAAAATTAGACTGTTTTGAGATTTTCAGCATCGACAGTTAACTGTTCTGATTGGCTAATTAATATTTTTGTGCATGTTTGGATTTTTTTTTTTTAAATATTTTAGTAATTAAGACTTTGTAGTTTATAAAATGGAATGTAATAAATATAATAAAATCTAAAAATGAAAACAAAAAAATGTCAGCACAAATATCGTATTAGCAATGTTATATTCTGCTTGTCTTATACATATGCATATATATGTATATATGTACAAGTGTGTATACACACACACACACACACACACATACACACACACAGAGTTTGTACTTTATATTTTACTTTATACTTAATTCTAATAAAATACTAAAATTAAGTAATAAGTTTAATATGTTCATTTCAAAATAATAATATAAATATGTAATATTAATTAAATTCATAATAAATATTAATATGACTGTTTATTTCAAAATATATGTATAAATAATTTTAAATATCAAAATATTAAAATACATCAAAATTCTAGTTGTTTGTCTATATATTTTAAATTGTATCTTATTTATATTAAATTGTATGTTCTTGTTTTTCTCCTCGTACTGTATGGTCATTCAGTAACTAGTTAATTAGCTAGAAAAATTAGGTTAATATTGGTAAAATGTGACATTTTAATGTAGAATATATATTAATGCATTATATATTCTTGTTAATGTACTGCAGCGGTTCCCCATCCCAGTCTGCAGTACGTATTTTCCACGTCTCTCTTAACACACCTGATTCAGATAACCAGATCCTTAGAAGAGAGCTACGTGCATGAACTGTGTTCCGATTGATATGATCCCTACACAGTTTTCATTGTTCCCTACTCCCTAAGCAGGGGAGATCCGTTGAAGTTTACTTCACTTCGGAACATTCATTCACGGATTTGCGCTGCGCAACATCTTCACATACAGACGAGTGTGAGGTCATATGCAACTGTAAATAAAAACAATTTAAATTCACGTCTCGCACACTTTAATGCCCTTTGAATGGAATATATACACTCTTTTCGAACTGGAATCATTGTTTTTCTCAGTTACGTTGGTTATAGTCAACATTTAAATGATATAAATATTTCTCAGCAACAAAAATGTAAATCTCAGAATCATACCATTAGAAATTCATCTGTTGTTTTTTGTGCGAAAGTGACTTAAGATGATTGAGCAGATCACATATGGTATGCTGTCTTGAAAGGTTTAAACATTATCTCTAAAAATATATTTCTGTGTGGAGAAAATGAATGAGATTCTTCCTTCAGGAACCCTGTAGTGTGGTGTAATGTAAAGGTTTGTCTGGGACGAGGTAGACGGTCGGTGGATCTGTGCCAGCTGTCTGATGAGGTTGGACTAGATCTGTCTGTTCTGAGATGGGAACTGGTTTCCGTCTGTCATCCTCACTACATCTCTTCTTCCTGAAGAGCCCCGATGGGATAGACTGATCCCGGTCCACAACACTGGCCGGGCTAGACGGAGGGATCCAGGAGCAAATCCCTATACTATATAAACACTCCTCATAATAAATAAGTAAATGAATGTCTGGACTTGAGTGCCAGTAATATAAACGTTTAGGCAACGCTGATTCCTCAGATTACTTGGGCTAGGGCAGATAACGGTTAATTTGATCCAGATGGAAGGGGTTTTGTTCTACAGTGCTGTTGTATGAGATTTGTTTGAAATGCTAAAACAATTGTAACCATTTGACCTGTGAATGTTTGGATGAAAGTGAATTGTCCCTCCATCATCAGTCGTTCACGTGTCTCTGCAGTTGAAGAGTAGGGTTTTGGAGGGAGATGGCAGCCAAGAACGTCAGCAAACCCGACTGACAAGCACAGAGCTGCTCAAAGTCTTCTGATTGGCTGAACAATAGCATGCTGCTGTCACAAAGACAGGTGTAATACATTATAGTATTTTAGTCTTATCTGCCAGGTTGTAGGGATGTGCAATATATCATTACTATATCAGTTATTGACCAATAACATTAATTTGTTAATAAATTAATTAATTTGTTGATTGATTGATTTGTAGTTTTCCTGTTATTTATTTATTTATTTTCAGTCATTTATTGGCCAATATATTGGATATTGTATTTTTTATCATTGCATTCCATGAGCTAAATAAAAGCACTAAATCAAAGAGATTGCAATAGACTATCACAAAGTCTTAAAGGTGCAGTAGGAGATCTTGGAAAATGCTAACTTTAGCCTGATAGCACTGAAAGTGAACGTCCCACCCTCCCTGCAATCGCCGTCCAAAGCCACGCCCCATGCACGCATATACACTCACAGACCAGAATACCAGAGACTATCCCTGCATCCCAATGTGCATACTATCCACTCTATCTGTCCTAAATAGTATTGAAAATTACTAATATCACATAGAATTTAGGATGGATAGTGTACACATTAGGACGCAGGCAACATTACTACAATAGGCTACATCAGCGGTTCCCAACGCTAAACTTCAACGGATTTCCCCTCCTCAGGGAGTAGGGAGCAAAGAACCCTGTGTAGGGAGCATGTCAGTCGGAACACAGTTCATGCACGTAGCTCTCTTCTAACGAGCTGGTTATCTGAATCGGGTGTGATAATTAAGCGAGACATGCAAAATATGCAGAGGGGGGGCGCGAGGACTGGAATTGGGAAACGCGTTTGGCTACATCATGTGTCATTCACCGTTGAGAAAACTTTATAGTACACTTAGTAAAAGTATTACAATACCGGGAAGGAAGATCGGGTTGTTGATGTTCGTCTGCCATTCTCGCTCTGTCTGATGACGTATCCTGTCTGCGCGAACCGGGTGCGCAGAGGTGAAATGAAAGTAATTATCATCATATTTTGCATCCCTATTTACAGCACCTTTAATTTGAATGATTGTTTGACAGTCTTTTTTGATGTTTATGGCACATGGAGGAAATTTACCTCTGTTATATTATGCTTTATTTTTTTCAGTTCCCAGACTTCACTCAAAAATGCTTTGTTTGACAAATATAACCTGTTTTTTGGATGCCGTTTCCTGGTGATGTTATAGTAGAACTTGATCGGATCCATGGGTTCTCTCTTACACTTTCAATTCACCGGGTCATTTGCCTTCCCCTCAAATCAATGCAGCATCAGTCCGCGGTGCTTTAATGCTTCTCTTGTCCTCAGATGCTCTCGGGGCTCATCCTGTGGTGAGCGAACCCCCTACGGCGCTCCGAACCCTTTAAAGGGCAAAGAGAGCGAGACGTCCTCGCTGTGTTTGTGTGGATGTGGGGTCAAAAAGAGTGGAAGGAAAGGGAGGGGGGCGAGGGCAAAGGTCAGACCCCCTTGCTGAGAAATGTTTTTGTGAGCAGAAGAATTGCAGTGTTGTGAAAGAAAACATTGGGGTGGAATGGATGGGGGTGGGAGTCCCAAAGAGGCCAGACCTGCTTAAACCAAAGTCAGGTACAGAAAGTGGGATGTTTCAGGGTGTGTTGAAGGTAGCAAGCAGGTTGTGTACTTCTTGAGATGAATGGGAATGCTAATGGACTGTTTTCCTCCAGGTATTACAGATCTTATACTCTTGAACAGACAGCAGTCATGATTAAGGTGGTGCCAAGAAAGGGATAGCAGGTAGTTTGATGGTGTCAACCACCAAATGAGAAGCCAACTAATCTCTTCACCCAATTCCAAATACTGAATTTTGTTACGAACAAGGAATATAATCACTGGAGAAGATCCAGATCTTCAGTTCACGGTTTTGGTTACATGTTCCATAAATCGAAGGCTTTGTGTATGGTTCTTGACAGGACCTGTCAAGGAACCTCTCAGTGTCATTGTGTACAGTTAATCAATGGTCAATTGCTGCATGATAATCAAACTCAGCACTGACTTTTCCAAATGACCTGATGATGTGAAATTGAGTTTGGCCAAAACATTAAGGTTTCCAAGCCAGAAATCAGAGTTATGGACTGGTATTGGACTAATGGGTCTTGTACTGTGTAAATAAGTCTGTTTTGGATTGTTACTAGGGTATTCTAGACGGTTGCTGGTCAAGACCATAAGGCCTATCGCATAGAAATCAATATCATTAATGCTGCACTGTTTGTGCTAAAATTTGCAAAAATGGTACCTTTATGGGTACATCAGCTTGTCACTGGGGCAGTACCAACAAAGGGACACCTTTGTATCTTCTTTACCCTAAAGCAGTGGTCTCAAACTTAATTCCTGGAGGGCCACAGCTCTGCAGAGTTTAGCTCCAACCAGCTCTAAATCACACCTGCTCAGAAGTTTCTAGTAATCCTGAAGACCTTGGTTAGCTGGATCAGGTGTGTTTGATTAGGGTTGGAGCTAAACTGTGCAGAGCTGTGACCCTCAAGGAATTGTTTGAGACATTTTATTTTATTTTATTATTTTATTTTAGAGTTATTATTATAGGTAATTTATGTAACATAATATGAAATAATTATTGGCCAGTATTTCAATATCAGAATTTCAAAAACGTGGGGCTCCCCGAATGGTACTTATTAATAAATAATTAACAATATTTAAGGAAGTACCTTGAAAAAAATAAAATATTATGAAAAAAAGAAAATAATTTATTTACATTTTTATTTAGTTACACCACAATTCATTCAATTTATTTTCTTTTATTTTATTGTATTTTATTTTCCAAAGTATTACAGATTTATAACATCAGCCAATTTTATTGTATTGACTGGAATTTCAATATTTTGCATCCCTACTTAAAACCCCTTATCTGAACGATATCGATTTACATTCTGATTTTGGAACATGTTAACCTGTATAACATATCTTGGCTTTTTCAAGACACGTATATACATTGGGGGAATAAGCAAAAACCCAGAACACCCTTGCAACCACATAGCAACATGTCCCAACAATATTTGGTCAGTAGAATATCACAGAATCGTGGATTTTGGCTGTTTAGGTAAATGGATGGAGGCCCAGTGTTGGACACAAACATCTTATCCTGGCACTGGAATATGGACACATGGAGATGGGTTTTTCCAATATGTGGACAAACTCCAGCATTGTGGAGGCATGTTTTACATGGATTAGCAACACTCACACATTTCCAGCTCCTTGGGTTCATTTGCAGGTGAAGATGTTGTGTTTTTGCATTGGTATGGTTGGAGGGAGTGATTGATGTATCAAATACACACAAGAGGGTGGATTTTAAGTGTTTGTGTGTGTGTTTAAAGGATTTATGAGCAGATTTTAGGGTGAGTGTATTTGTAGAAGGTGAATTTTAAGGGTGACTGTGAGTGTATGTGTGGATTTTGGAGATTTATGCTAAGCCGTTGTGTTGAGCGTAGTATGTTGAGGCAGATATATGAGAATGAGTAATGTTTAACGGGGCTAAATGATTGGACAGGGAGAATGAAATAACGTCACTTGGAGGCTCTTTTCGAGAGCTTTACTGAGCAAATCAAACAGACTGTATCTGAAATCACATACTTGTTCATTCATTTACTGTTTCCTACATAGTGGATGCCACAGCATTTGCTATATAGGTAACAAGTGAAATAAATGACTGAATGAATTCAAACTCTGCGATTGAAGCACTGACTTACTAATTTTGTATACTGCGTATGAAGGCAAAAAAAGAAGAAATTATGTTTCAGCAAATAAATCATTCTGATTACATATAAAGTTTGTTCTCTCTCTCTCTCTCTAACTCCCCCAAAACTTAATGCTATTTATGAATTAATAATTCATGATATTTTCATGTATAAATAAATGAATACATAAATAAAATACATTTTTTAAAATAATGATTGAAGGTGTAAGGAAAATACGGAAAATATGAAAATAAAATATGGAAATAAAAATATTTACTCTTTACTTGGTTACACCACAAGTCGTGATATTAAAACCTTTCTTCAAATTCACATAAAAGTTTATCAAAACCAAATGAAACCATCATGAATAAAAAGAGTGCATATTTATTGACTTGAAGCATTTTTAAACTAGATTTGTCCTTTTTTAATTATGTATTTTAATGACCCATATAGAGTATAAAGATATACAGGAAGTTGTTCACTAAGAAATAAGAGTAAAGTCCACAGAATGGCTAAAACTGAGTATAGTGCACAATATTGGGAGTGATTTGGGACACTGTGTGTCTCTGTTTCTGTCTGCAGAAGGAACAGTCTTTGTAAGGTGATTGTATACATTAGGAATGTGTGTGCGTGTTAGAGACAGGCCTGCTGGGGCTCCGTGCTCCGATTCGCTGTAGCATGCTGCTTTTAAGAGGAGGTGTTTAAGTAACCACTGCTGTAATTTAACATCACTTAAGGGAAGATCTGAATACCCTGGAATGGCTTCATTCACATTGTTAATTTACAGATTAAACGCTAAGAGGATTGTAGGTGAATGGCTGTATTTAACACGCCTCACCGGACGCCTACAGACACTTTCCCATGACGCTTGGCAGGGTTTTCACATGGAGAGACCAATGCTTTCCAACTGTACTAAAACCTGAAGCCTTAACAAATGACCCTACATTTGTTGAGTGGCAGCCTCACATTTCAGCCTCATTCAAAAAAATATATGAACGTTGTTGCATTACATAACACTGTAATGCTCAAACCAAACAGCTGTGTTTGAAATAACGTTACAATACTACTCTTCTAAATCTGCAGTCTGTTTCTTTTCCTTACTGTTTGTGCACTGTGTATGTATGCCACTGTATCCCACAATGCAAAGTGCTCAGTTCAATACAATTTAATATATTTAATAAGTGTAATATTAATATATTACACTTGCTAAATTAAATATGCAACTTGATGGTCATGTTATAATGCCGCATACTACTATTTGGGAAAAAAAAAAAAAAAAAAAAAAAAAAAAAATATATATATATATATATATATATATATATATATATATATATATATATATATATATATAATATACTATTTCAAGTAGTAGTATGCATTAATATAAATGTTATAATAATAATGTTAATAAATAATAATAAAATGTAAATATAATATCTATTATATAAGAATATTTTAATAGTATATTATACTATTTATTATACTGTTATAATTTAGCTCTTTTCAGTAATATGTATTATATATAATATACTTAAGCTATTTTTAATATAATTAATAATATAAAATAATAATAACAATAATAATAATATGTATTATTAAAAGGCTAAATAATAAGCTATTTTTAATACACTACATTGTACATTATATTACTTAATTACTTAATATTAATTAGTTATATATTGTAAATAGCTTAACTTGTATGCAATTATGCAATATCTTTTAAATATAAATATTGAAATTAATTTATTAATTAAACTTATAAATATAAAATGTTTTTATTGATAAATAAATAAATATAAATACACACACTCTCTCACAAACACACAATTGAAGAATTTGAAGAACTTGCTTAATATTCTGAATATACTGCAATTAGTAATTGTTATTCTATTTCATTCCAAATATAGCTAACATCTAGCTTGCATAGTTTGACTGTATGTCTAATTCAGTGACATTCAGACATTTTTAAGTGTGACTGAAGTGTCCAAATACTTCTGAGACTCATGCTTGCTTCTCTCCTGAGCAGAGTGAGTTTATGATGGAAACACACCTCCTTTCCTGCCTCAGCGGTGATGGCCATTTGCCCAGTCTGTGCCTGGTTGAGCTGAAAGGATGGAGAGAAAGTGAATGTGTGTCAGCACCAGTGAGAGTCAGAATGAAAAGAGGGGTCTGGACCTGCTGGATGAAGCTTTCAGTAACTAAATGAGGGCGTATTAGCAGGCACATTGATACGTATGGCTCAGTTAAAGAAATATTTCACTTAGAAATCAGCTTCATATTGTATTCCATGGAACAGCACTTCCTGTTTGTGTTGCGCCCCGCTGCACCTGTGTGAGAATAGAATGTTATCTTTCTCCTCAAGCTTCTCTAGGACACTTCTTCCCTTGCGTCAAGTTCAAAGAAAGCCATCAAAGAGAGTCACAGGTGGCTTAACAGCACCACAACACAACACACCACCATCTGGAATCATTGTTGTCCTATAGTAACCGCATCTGAGACCAGGTGCTACTGAAACTCATAATAGTACACTTGTGGGAAAAACTTTCTGGATGTAAAGGAGTGTCTGACACACCAGAGGTGACAGCCACAACTAAGGCTGGTATTTATTCTATGTTCACAATGATTTTGAAGATGATAATAAAATTAAAAATTGTTACACAATTACTTTTATTGACCATTTAGTTCCCTAAAAACTATTCGTTTTGTAATCCCCCCATGTTTTTATAATTTTACTCATTTTATTTCTTATATTAAACATTTTAACTCTAATTTGCTATACTGTATGTGTGTGTGTGTATATATATATATATATATATATATATATATATATATATATATATACACATATACATATACATATACATAATACATACATACACACACACACATATATATATATATACACACACATATACATAATACATACATACACATATGTATATATATAATATATATGTGTGTGTGTGTATGTATGTATTATGTATATATATATATATATATATATAAAATTTATAAAACGGTTAGTTCCATTCCTTGATTCTGATTGGTCAGCAGCTGTGTTTTATTCACGATATAGCACGGCTATGACCGCTTCACCCAACCGTTCTGTGTATCACTGAGCAACACCCAATCAATAGCTTAATAGTTTAATGTATTATGTAATAGTTTAATGTATTATGTATTTCGGCAGAATTAACTGTTTGCTATTTATTTAATGACGTATGAGTGACCCCTGCTGGTGTTATGTTGCATCTTTCATCTTTAATTTTGAGACCCCGCCCTTCCCCCGTCTAATAAACGCTTCTCATGCAGAGATGTGTTGATGTGTGTGCGGCGCGTGTCTGTGTGAAAGACTGCAGTTTCCGAAGTGAGGAGAGAATATTACTGAATTTATTCGTTTTCTGTTTTAGGTATGATTCTGTATGTCCATCAGTTTACACTGTAATGAGGCTTGCAAACTCGCGCTGTGCCGCGAAACGGTCTGTTTTTAAACTAAAAGACGGAAAACAGACGTTTTCTCATGCAGAGAGATAAGCAGATGTATGTGTGTGAGAAAATATCATATATGGTGTTAAAACAGTAAGTGACACAGCAGATGATAAGAGCTCTTATTTTCTGTTTTTATTTAAGCTCCATTAGATGAGAGGCATGTTCGGAACATTCTCTTGCCGTTTACTGTTGCTGTCAGGAACTATTTTTTTTTAGCGGAAGGACAGCATTTAACGAACTTGCTTCAAAAAAGTAACATTTCAATACATAAATTTTGGGTTTTAATATTTTTTACTGTGTGGTAACCGTTCTCCGCTTCGCGTCGTGCCTAACAACACCTTCAGCCGTGATTTATTCACGATATAGCGCGGCCTCTCGTACCTTATTGCTTACATATGTATAAAATATATACTGTATGTACTCCATATAGATAGATAGATTTTCGTAGCTAGTAGTTATTGGTAGCCAGTGCAAGTTGATGAACAATGCATTCTTATTCATTCTTGGTGTGACATGCATTCTTTAATGCATTCTCGTTAAAGACTAATCTTGCAGCCACATTCTGGATCAGTTGTAGTGTTTTGATAGAACTGGCTGGAAGACCTGTCAAGAGAGCATTGCAATAGTCCAGACTGGACAGAACAAGAGCTTGAACGAGGAGTTGTGTAGCATGTTCCGAAAGAAATGTCCTGATCTCCCTAATGTTGTATAAAGCAAATCTGCAGGACCAGGCAGTTTTAGCAATGTGGTCTGTGAAATTCAGCTGATCACCAATCACAACTCCAAGGTTCCTGGCTGTCCTTGAAGGAGTTATGGTTGATGCACCTAGTTGGATGGTGAAATTGTGATGAAGTGATGGTTTTGCTGAAACCACAATCAGTTCTGTCTTGGCAAGGTTGAGTTGAAGGTAATGGTCCCTCATCCAGCAAGAAATGCATGTTAGACATGCTGAGATGCGTGCAGCTATCGTTGCATCATCAGGATGGAATGAGAGGTAGAGTTGTGTGTCATCAGCATAGCAGTGATATGAAAAGCCATGTTTCTGAAAGACAGAACCTATTGTGATGCCATGTAGATAGAGAAGAGAAGCGGCCCAAGAACTGAGCCCTGAGGCATCCCAGTAGCTAGATGTTGTGACTTGGACACCTCACCTCTATCTGAGAGGTAAGACTCAAACCACTGGAGTGCAGTTCCTGAGATGCCCTTTGCCAATATGTTTGACAGGAGAATCTGGAGATTTACCAGTTACATATATGTACATTCAGAGTTGTTTTTAGGTGGATTTTATGTGCATTTTGTCTTTGTACTTGCAGATTTATTTTCACTTTAAAAAATTAACACACATTTGAAAGGCTGAAAAATATAAATATATGTTTATTTAGTGATATGGCCCTATAGACAGAGCTATCAGTGTCTGATCACCTGTTGCTTCTCCTCTGAAACTCTTAAAATCAGTAACAAAAAGACTGGTCTGCACGCTGCTGTCTGGAGCCCATCATGCCCTGCTCCGTCTGCGTGGTGATCCGCCCCACCTCTTCCTCTCTCTGGGGTGAGAGGCAGTATTGTCTGCTGTATGGATTGGTCGTCTGAATGAGGCTGAGTGCCTTTCCCAGGGGCTTAGCGTCTCGGCGAGGGGGCTGTGTATACAGTTACGCAGGCCATGGGAGATGATGTGTGCCCTGCTTCAGGGGCTCGGCCTTTGTGCCCATCTGAGAGAGTGAGATGGGCCATTTGAAAGGCTGGCAGTGTTTGGGGTGATGGGATTGGGTAATTCGTAACCCCATGTATTTCAATAGACTGTGGAAGGTTAGCCAGCCCTCCCCATGATTCCTGCATCCCCAACCACAACGTTCCTCAACAATAACCCATATCCCAGAGCACCCGCATTGTCCTGAAACAATTGCGTAACATCGGAGCCTGGCCGTATTGTTTTGGAGGGGAATGTTTTCATATGTATTTTCAGAGTAAACAAGGGAGTATCAGTAGATGAGTGTGTTATGTTTGTGGGCCAAGATTCTTTCTGTCAGTGTTTCTCAGTCTAATTCAGTTCAGCCTCCTGTAGTTGTGTGAATAAAAGCTCACGGGGTCCTGTCTCATTGTCAGGAGCGCAGACTACTCTCATTCTCTGCTCTCATGAGTTCAGATTGAGACATTTTCCTGTCTGGCCTTTTGCGCTCTCTTTTTATGTGTCCCATGGCTCAATCAGTTTATGTACAAATGCATGTGCAGAATGTGCAAAATGTGGCAATGTGAGAGAGTGTTTTGAGTTCAAGACAATAAGGTCAATAAACGATAACTATGACTATATCAACATGCAATTTCGTTGACGAAATAAGACGAGACTAAAATGTATAAAAAAAAAAAACCTCGTATTATTTTCGTCAAAAAAGGAGATAAAATGTTATTGCGGACTGCTGTACACGAGCTTTCATGTGTGCGGTTGCCAGATACCAAGAGTTCAAATGCCCGAATCAGAGCTTTGCTGTTACAAGGATACATTCTCTTCCTGGTGTTTTACTTTTTTTAAGCAATCTGGCAACCATGCGCACGCGCTCGCTCGCTCATTGCAGAAGCGATGATCTGAAAACATCGACAAACACGCTGGAGTTTAGCGATCTAAATGAAAGTGTCTCAGCCGGTCTGTGTTCTGTCATGAGATCTCAACTGTATTGTTTGCGATTGTGGTTGCTGAATAAATGCACCGCTGTTGTTTTAATAGAGAAGTAGGCTATTGCAATTTGGAATTAGTGGAATCACTAGGAATTACACTGTTATAATATTTTTCGTTTGTTTTACCAGTTTTCATAATGTACATAGAGAAAGTGTATAAGTCTTGGGTATTTATATATATATATATATATATATATATATATATATATATATATATATATATATATATATATATATATATATATATATATATATATATATATATATATATATATATATATATATAAAATAAAAAGCCTATAATTAAATCAGCACACTAGTTGAGGTTAAATAAACCATGTAGGCCTATGAGTCTACATTCTATTGATTTGTGCTTACTGGTGAAAGTGCAATACTTGAAATGCAAAAGTAAATTTCTCAAATGACAACAATCATTACAAATATAATTTTGAACAAAAATATTTTTTTATCAGTTTAACCATTATACAGCATGACAAAAATGTGACTAAGATTTCATTGACTAAAATCTGACTAAAATACTCATGCATTTCGTTGACTTAACCTTGACTAAATATAACTAAAATGTACATTTGACTAAGACTAAATTACAAATGGCTGCCAAAATTAATACTGCTGTAGATATATGGTTAATTAATAATAATATTATTGTTAAAATGTCAAGTTTTCATTGACTAAAATAAAACTAAAATACTTCAGGTTTTCTTCGACTAAAAGTACACTAAAATACTTTATATTTTCTTTGACTAAAACTAGACTAAAATGTTGAGACTTTTAGTTGACTAAAACTTGACTAAAACTAAATATAATAAGGTTGACTAAATATGATAAAAACTAACAAGGACATTTAACACGGGACTAAGACTAAAATTGAAAATAGCTGTCAAAATTAACACTACTATTGAGCGGAAAGTGTTTTTATTTTTTAAACACATTTATGGCAAACTATTTAACATTTAAAAAGTCATTATTAACATACAGTAGCTGATACGGACTATCTATTATTATTATTAATAGTAATAGTTGTAGTAGTATAGTAGTAGTATAGTAGTAATATTATTATTAGTATTATTAGGATTGTTTTATTTTTCATTTATTAACAATTACAGAACAATGTATTGTTGTTATTATTATCATTAATAATAATAATTGTTATTAATTATTATTAAGTAATTGTTAATAAATAAATAAATAAAAATAATAAACATTATTATTTACAAAAACAGCAACAACAATATTTCTTTATTTATTTATATGTATTTGTTTATTTTTAGGCATAAGCAGATAAATATTTCACTACTGGACGGCTCTGTCTTTCTTTTTGAATCCAGTGTTCAGAGGAGTGGATGGAGAAATAGTTCCTCTCCTACGCAGCTATTTGCTAACACAGTTCATTTTTTTCCACCTCGTAGCTTAAGATACAGTTTCTTTTTCATTATGATGTTCTTCATACATTTTGTATTTTGTATTATATTTTGTGTGATATTTTTATTTGAAAATTGTTTCTCTTCCAGCATCAGTGTCAGACTAGTATTGACATTTGAGGATTGTATGGCTGCAGATGTTATGGCATATAACAAACAAATCACATGGATTACTTCTTTGGCACTGTTATGCTGATTTTTGGTTCTTGAAAGTGAAATTTTTTCAAAAATTCTCATTTGGTTTTCCACAAAATCAATAGAAACAACGTGCAGATTTGAAACAACATGATGGTGAGTAAATGATGAACACTGGGTGAACATTGTCTTTAATAGTTGTTTTAATTTAAAATTGAGCTGTACATACAAGCAGTTGACAGACTGCAGTCTGTATAGTGTCTGTATGTGTAGATTGTGATGGTATCATCCAGTATCTGTTAAAGACTCACGGATCTCAGACTGGGACTCCTGCCCGGTGCATTGATTGTTTCTGGCTAATTAGATTAGTCTAATCACATTAAGTTGGTGCCGAGGCGCGTCCTGACGGAGGAATAGAAATGAGACCGTGTCATTGTTGGCACATAGCCGTCAATGTCACACCGTCCCATGGAGTTTCATTCTTCAGATAAACCATCTTTGTTCGGCTTGTCCAGAGCATCTCTTGGGAGAAGACTGCAAGAAATTAACCCTCAAGCATGACTACAGTGTTGCTTTCCATTGAGGATCATAAAGACGATAAAAATGTTACAGAATTGAGCTTATCTGGCATTATAATATTTATAGAGTTGGTATAGATTCAGTAGATGTCTTGTTTACTGTGGGGTCAAACCTTTGAGAATTAGACAAGGATTTCCTGAACTAGTCTAAGTCTATAAATCCAGATGTCTACTTATATTAGTGCATCGAGGGGGTCTGTCTTGTACAGTCATTTCCTCCATATACAATAGTTCTGATCTACTACATGGAATTTCCTCATGCATCAATTGATGTCTGCAAGGCTCCGCCCCCTTAGTTACTGTTGCTCAGTCAGACAAACGTTACAGAATGAAGACACTTGGGAGTTTGTTGTCCAAATATCAGAAAACACTGGCCAGCACTGGTGCCAGCTGAACTTCGTTCTCCTCTCTGTGCTGCTCCGTCAGCATCTCAATATATGAGACACGTGGCATATCAGATCCCTGCCAAGCTAGACTGGCAGCTGTAGGGAAGAGCCACCTACATGGTGCTCAAATCTGCTGAAACTGCAGGGAAATTCAGTTGCACACCATTAAGGTTCATAGAAAAGTATTTTTTAAGACAATTTTAATTTGAACTACATTTAATTTTAATCTAATTATTTTAGATATTGCACCCGTTAATTATTTTCTGTAATAATTTATCCTATACAATCCAGTATTTTTCTTCTTAATCATTTATGCATTTTATGTTATCCTTTGAGTGTAGCAGTGTTATTTTAGTATCATCAGATACTGTTATAGTTTTTATTATTTTATTAATATTGTAGTTTTTATTCATATTTTATTCTGTTTTTTTAATATATTTAATGTTTTCATTTTAATTTTAGTTAAAGGTTTAGGAATTATGTTGTTTTTATTATTTAAATTTTTTTTTTATATTTCTATAATATTTCAGTTTTATTTCAGTTTGTTATTTTAGATGATTAAATTAAAAATCAGAAATGCTTTGGCAACTAGCCGAAATTAAGATGTGTTTATTTCAGCTAAAATGTATTTCATTTTCATTTGTCTGTGTGTGTGTGTGTGTGTGTGTGTGCGTGTGTGCGTGTATAGTTTTAGTTTCAGGTAAGTATAAGTACCCTGGACTGTACTGTTATTTTTCAATTTTTTATTTTTTTTTTTTCTCTCCAGTCATGTAACGTCTTGCTGACTTGTTATACAGCATAGTTTTCAGGGCATTTTAGGTTGGTTTCACAGTGAATCTAAATGCGCAACATATATAAGTAAATCCCCATGAAGTGAAGTCACAAGTTAAATCATCATAGACATCTGTCAACGGTCATCATGCACGCTATCAACAAATTCATTTGTTTGAGTTCTTGACCACCCTCTTGCTCTTATCTCTTGCTTGAACATTAAATCCAGGCAGGAAAAAGAAATGTCAGACATCATTATGGAAAATCGAAAACACGGAGGCCTGAAACAGGAGATCTGTTGAGGGGAGCACATCCCATCTGAGCCTGTCAGATCCAAATGTGCGGTTCTAGCTTACATAACACACCTGCAGCGGCCCAAATCCTGTCCATGTCTCTCTTGTTTTTGGATGGCCCCTCTCTCCCCTCTCAGCTCCTACTGAGGGTGAAGCACAGGGTGCCTCAGTCATACCTAAACGCAGCTGCACCATTCCCAAATAAGGCTCTGTGTTTCATCGAGAATGCTCTGGGTTGCATTTTCACTTTAGACAAAAAAGAACAAGGCGATCTCTATATTTTGTTTGTCTTTAGATAAGCTGCTTCTTTTGTACATGTGGACACTTAGAAGAATAGAAATATACATGTAAAATTCTTGAAAATATTAGGCACTGGGAGAGATAACACAACAGTTGCTAGACTTATGTCAGTGGGTAACAATTTAGCTTTTTTTTCACAAAAACTATAAAACAGCCCAACTGTTTTCAACATTGATAACGATAAGAAATGTTTCCTGAATAGCAAATCAGCATATTAGAATGATTTCTGAAGGATCATGTGACACTGAAGACTGGAGTAAGATGCTGAAAATTTACCATCACAGAAATTAATTACTTTTCCATATACTGTATGTCACAGTAGTAAAGCCTTGTTGAGTGTAAGAGAATTAAATGAAGCATTAAAAATCATTGATCATTTATTTATTTATTGTGCTTTTATGGCCATTAATTTATAAAAAAGACAATTTTATATTTTTATGATCTTTTTTATGCTTCATGAATTGGTTCAAACTGTCCATCTTAGTTCGTTGATTCTGTGTTTTGTTTCGTGTCATGACTTAAATGCATTTACAGAACATAATTTTCATATATTACAATGTTTTATGAGAAATATCCCTTGTTTCTTTTCAACTGCAGCCTGAAGAGCTTGAAGCCGTCCACTCCCACACCTTCCGGCTGAAGACGTTCAAGAAGGGGAAGCACTGTGGCGTGTGCAAGCAGACTGTAAACAATGAGGGGCTCATCTGCAGAGGTCAGTCCAGGGAAGGGTGGACCGCCTGGGGGGTGTCTTCCACTTGGGACATCTGCCCGTCCCAGCATCTGATGAGAGCTAATGGATAAAGGTTGAGATGTTTGTGAGGGGTGGCAGCTGCTCCCACTGACCAGTCAGTCTGTCCCTCTAATGAAACATAATCATTAACCCGATTAGGCCACTGAAAGTGAATGTGTGGCGTTACAGACAGGGCTTGTACTGCAGAATGCCTGCAATAGCTGCTGGAAATTACATCACCGCTTGATGTGTGACTTCAGAGAGTGAAAGAGCAACACAAGGTTCCCATTACAGCAGGATGGTTGGGGCGGATATTCACCTGATATAAGTCCTGCTGTGGTGAAGATTCGGCCAGAATGGAATGTCAACTTCCATCATGGGAGGTCTAGAAGTTAAAGCATGGTTTACGCCTGAGGTTTCTGCACTAGCACAAGAATTCACGCCGAAAGTGAAGTCATCACCAGGGCCGTTTCTAAGCATAGGCAAACCAGACAGTCGCCTGTAGGCATCTGTCATCATTTACGCACCCTCATGTCGTTCGAAACCTGTATGACTTTCTTCTGTGGAACATAAAAGAAAATATTTAGAAGAATGTTGTTAACCAAAGAGTTTCAGCTCCCACTGACTTCTATTGTATGGTCAAAAATATAATGGAAGTCAATGGCAATGGAAACTGTTTGGTTACCAACATACTTCAAAATATCTTTCTTTGTGCACAGAAGAAAGAAAGTCATGTACATTTGGAATGACATGAGGGTGAGTTAATTATGACAGAATTTTAATTTTTGGGCTGCGTATCCCTGTAAAATAATGAAACTGCATCATACAATGTGTATTAAGTACATTTAAATGGGTGTATATTAGCCCAAAACTATGGATTCTTTTCAAATTTGATCAGAAAGACATGTTCGGAAATACAGATATTTAGTGTATATTGCATAATGTTTAAATGAATGACACCATAAGCAAAATAATAATGTGATATAGTGATGATTCGTATGTTAGTATAGTAAAATAATGATGATTTCTACAACCAAAGCCTTACTTTAGTATTAAAAAACAAACAAAAAAATTGTCAGGAAAATATAAGATATTCTGTTGAAATGTGGATTTAAGGGTTATTGGGGATTAATTAATTGCATGAATCACTAGTTTTTTTTTTAAATGGAATGTAAATGTATGCTCATAGAGGGTCAAAGGTCATGGTAAATAGCATTCAAGCTTACAAATACAGTATGAAGGCAGTATTCATCTGGTTTGCTGGGGTTCTGGCAAACCAGATTGCCATTTCTCCAGTGCGCCGCTTTATTATCATCTGTTACATAAAACTGAGCAGTGCCAGCAACTCGGGTATCAAGAAGAGATTTGCAGTTAAACTTTTGTCAGTGCCAATAGCTGCAAAAGCTCTGGCAGGATCAGATATCTGATGCTCACCGACAGCAGAAACCTTCAGATCCACAACATGTCCTGCACAAGAGATGGTATATTTCAGGTTCAATACACATTAAAGTTTAAATAAAAAAATAAAAAGAGACTTTAAGCAACAACTTTCAGTCTCCAGGTGCTTTCAGTTGAGAGAATCACTACTGTAGTCAATCACTGCTGTAGTCAATCTATGACAGATTAGGTAAATGTTATCTTTTATGTAGCATTGTAGTTGTCTGTAGTAGCTAGTTTTTATCAGTAGTATTTTAATTGAATAATAAATATTTTGTAAATATTAATTTTCAATAATTTATAATATGTGCTGTTTATTTTCCAGCTGTTCTTTTACTGTATTAAGTGAAATTTTTCCGTATTAGAATGATTGAATTGTCCGGTACGCTGTCCTCTATATGTTATTTGCTGATTTTTGTGTTTCTTGGATGTGGCAGTTGACTCTTTTACTTTCATGAACTTTACAGTCCCATCTGCAGCTGTTACTTAAAACACCCATTTTTGAGCCCTGTAAATTTTTAGCAACAGTCCTGCTCAAACAACGACAGTAAGTGATTCTATCACATTAGTCTTATGCCAACTATAGATTTTTATGGTTGGCCATAAAAAAAAAAAAAAATCCATACTTATTTAGACAAGCAAGTTATCTTGGGAATATATTAGCCTTGAGTGATGTCTATGTCAAAGTTGTTTGCTGTATTTCTGTGTTCACATCTGAAGTTGGTGTTACACTGCTCAAAGCTATTAGCACTTGAGTCTTTAATTGTACAGATCATCTTGGGTAATGCTTTCCATTCAGAATTATAGATCTGTCATTGTCACGTGTCTCTAGGGAGTGTGTCCCATCTGAGTGGTATTGAGTCATTGAGTTAAAGACAGTTAAGACTATTAGCTGATTGTTTGAGCTGTTAACCTGCTGCTTTCTCCAGTGGACCGAGTCCTCTTAGTGACCTCTGATAACTGAGGGCTTTGAGATGGAAAGTACAGGACAGAGAGGTTTATGGGACCCTTTGTGGCTGGATTGGCAAATGGGATGCTTTGTTGGGCGTCAAGTGACTGAACAAAACTTCACTAAACATGATTTGTAGCAGGCTTTCTAGCCAATAATCGCAATAATCTTTCTGCGTTGTTACATTTTATATGATATGATTTGAAATTCTGTCAGCTTTATAACGGAATTAAATTAATATAGTTTTGGCACACTTTAAATTGACGTGACAGATCGGTGTTGCCGCCTCAAGCGAAAGCGCGCAGCGCGCGTGAACCAATAATCTCTTGCTACGAGTTACAGCACAAACTAAACATTAATTAACATTAGAAGGTACGTTGACAGAAACACTACAACTTATTGAAATGTTTCATGTCTCATTTAATCGCTAAATGAATATTTCAAACGCGGAAGACGTCAGTAAAACAGCTTGCAAACAATGTCACGTAACGTTATTTACCTCAGCAAAGCCATTCGATGTTCATAGCTCACTAATAAGCTAGATAAGGAGCATTTTGCTAAATGCATGCAGTATATTACATAAATCATTTATTTATTTATTTTACTTAAGTTGTCTTGATTAATGTTTGAATAAATCTGTTACGAAAACAAGCCCTTATTACTATAGAAGCCCGTTTCCGCCACTGAATAAAATAAAAAAAGGTTATTGCGACTTTTTATCTCACAATTCTGACTTTTTTCACAGAATTGTGAGATATAAACTCACAATTCTGACTTTTTTTTCAGAATTGCGTGATATAAACTCACAATTGCGAGTTATAAAGTCACAATTGCAAGATAAAAACTCACAATTCTGACTTTTTTTCTTGCAATTGTGAGTTTATATCTCGCAATTCTGACTTTTATTCTCAGAACTGTGAGATATAAACTTGCAATTGCGAGTTATAAAGTCAGAATTGCGCGATATAAACTCGCAATTGCGAATTAAAGTCCAATTTTGAGAGGGGAAAAAAAAACTGATATGTTCTCAGAATTGCGAGTTTATATCTCATAATTCTGACTTTATAACTCGCAATTGTGAGTTTATATCACGCAATTCTGAGAAAAAAAGTCAGAATTGTGAGATAAAAAGTCGCAATTACATTTTTTATTTTTTTATTCAGTGGCAGAAACGGGCTTCAATAGAAACAGGCATCCATAATGTACAGTATATGTAGGCTAAGGCTATATTTTTACTGTCAGTATGAACATCCCTAAGACAGTGATACTACTTTAATTAATAAGTGTTTATCTGCTGTCACCCTGACTGAGTGTTATGAGCTGTTAATCTGGTCATATTGGCTTGTCATGCTCTTTTAGTAGATGGAGGATGGAGGAAATTACAAATGATCTGAGTTGATATATGAATTGTCTCTGTTTGAGTAAATTTAGTTTGAAAGGAACCATACTTGCACTTAAAAGCTTTGAGAAGATAAGCATCCTGCCATGGTGCTCATAAATGAGTGCAGTTTTACCGCAGACAGCTGTGTCCCATCTAATGGTAAATAAAGCATGCAGTCCGCAGGCCTGATCGCAGTCGAGCACTTGACATGAGAACAGCAGGTCAGACTGAACTCAGCTGCAAAGCTAATATGGGTTGCTGTCGTTTTAATTAATTGCAGACATGTGGGTTGTTTTTAAAGTCTTTGAATGTGTGGTCTGTGATCAGAGATGGCACTTCAAATAAATACTGTTAACAATTTATCTACTATATCAGTCAATCAGCCAAAACCATAGGACATCAGTGATAGCACATTTAGGATGAAAATACCCAGCATCTGACAAAGTTGAGCAATCCTCCATTAGAAAAAGGATTTACCAGTTTTTAGCAAGCAGCACCTCTCTGGACAGAGAAGGGCAGCCTGCATTCAGTACAAGGAAAGAACGCACCGTATGTCCCCCTTTCGAGCCCCCTGCCCTGTAACGTAACATGATCTCATCTGATTATTTTCATTCCAGCCGATCACAGTTTTGGACGCGTTTCCTTGCAAGAGTGAAAGCAGCCCGCTTGACTCTGTCATGACTCACTGTTGTTTCTCGTTTGCTTTTCAATGCCATCAATTGATCTGGCGTGTCTTCTCGCCAGCATAAACACCTCAGGCGCAGCGCTGAGGTGACCCAGAGATATGAAACGATGTCAAGGGGAAACGTGTACGTAAAAATAGCATTTTCTGTGGTTTCATTAGCATTCCATCTCTGCCTCTGGACATTGAGACTGTTTTCCTTTTTCAGAAAGAAATGCAAAATCTCCCCTGATCACCCTCAGGGGTGCAGGCTGCTTTTGAAGAGACTGATGGTGCGCTGGATTTGTGTTTGTGTGTGTGTGTGTGTGTGTGTGCGCACACATGGTAAACACATGCAAGCGGACACACACAACCTAACAGAGTCCAAGCCAGTTTACACAAAGGAGTTTGTCCAGGAAATAAGTGAGCAAATGTGCAATTTTTGTGCCTTGTGTTTAGTTGGTTAAGTTTGGAATAGCATACTAACATAATACTCTTACGTTTCTGCAGTATTAAGTATTTATTCCTTGCAAACTACTAGACTTTTGTTTGCAAAGAAAAGCCAGATGACATTCAGATGACATTCATTGAAATGTGCAATATACAACAAATTACACGGCACTGTATCCCACAATGCATTGTCGACTTGACCTTCCATTGGCAGTGTAACAAATTATCAGTGAATTGAAAACAATTTTTATTAAAATAGTAATAATAATAATAATAAATAACTTAATACCTTTGTATCACACTGTAACAAAAAACCTACAGGGAACGTAGGTTACATTATGATGTTGGAGAAAAAATATTTATAACTGAAGTAATACAATGAAAATATATTCAAATCTTCTTATCTTTTCAGTGCAAACACATAGTGCAAACAAAATCTCAAAATGTAACAAAAAACCTACCGGGAATATATGTTACCTTTTGACTGAGTTTGAAGGAAAAATACAACTGAAGTAATGCAATTAATGCAACAAATGTTGCTTTATTGGAAAGTGTTATTCTAACAATCAAAGTAATATTCAAAATCACGTTATTATTTCTCTCTCTCTCAGATATAAATCTCGCTCTCTCGGCTGCTTCATATTAGCGGTCGGCAGCGCGGCAAAAACATTCCCTTCATATCATTGATATTAAAATTAATATAGCAAAACTCTTGCTTAATTCAAATTCAATTAATATTCGATTGTATGAAATGCAAGTGCATATATTACGTAACCAAAACTTCACTGGTTCTAGTGTGTCACACATGCACATTTGAGCTTACTGTATCGCATCTGTATGTGCCTTGATCAGTTGTAAATAAAAGCTCAAATTAAATCTGAATTTATGAATGATGCACTCACCTGTCGATCTCTTAATTCTCTGAAAAGATCAGGATGAGCAAGCGACAAATGCTTAAAAAGGTTTGATGTGTTGCCTCTGTGGTAACACATGATTTATAGCAATGCTTTCATACAGGTGCAGTAAGGTAAGTTTGTTCAGCTTTGTCGTCTGTTTTGTATGCAAAGTAATGCCATATTTCACTTCTACTGTTATCTTTATTTATTAATTTCGGGTGCTTTGATAGAGTTTCTGTTTGATCCATTGTGTTGTTCTGTTGTCACATTTACCGGTTGCACAGCAATTTGGGAAGCACTGCCACCTACAGGTGCACTTCTCAACAGCAGCGTATGAAATACCGAATTGAGCAAAATTATGATATTGTACCGTTTGAAATATAATATATACTGGTATTTTTCCAGTACCGGTATACCGCGCATCCCTACCCCCGAGTTACATCTTCCGCCATTTCAGAGAGTGTCACAATACATACGCATGCTTTCCCCTAAGCGTAAACACCGCTTATTACGCAGATTATACGTTCATGCACGATTTCCCCCAAACGTAAATAACGCTGATTACGTCAAATACATTCTTGGGTACTCTCCAAAATGGCGGAAGACGTAACTTGGGGGAGAAAAATTGTTGAGTAAATTGTTATTTTTGTTTTCTTTGCGCAAAAAAAGTATTCTCATAGCATTGCAAAACTGAAGTTGAGCCACTGATGTCACATGGACTGTTTTACCGATGTATTTACTATGGACCTGGGAACATTTCAGTTGTGTTGCTGTCTATGGAGGGTCAGATAGCTCTCCGATTTAATCAAAAATATCTTAATTTCTGTTCCGAAGATGAACGAAGGTCTTACGGGTTTGGAACGACATGAGGGTGAGTAATTAATGACATTATTTTCATTTTGGGGTGAACTAACCCTTTAAGATTTATTATCAATCCTAGAATATAAGTGTTTTGTCTAGAGGTCGACCGATAGTGGATTTTACCGATACGGATAGCTAGGTTGGACCACGCTGGCCGATACCGATTAATTAACCGATAGTTTTTAAAATGGACACTGAACGAAAACTAAATAGAGTTTTACTATTTTTAAAAAAGCAGTAACAGTACTGAACCATACTTTGTAAATGAATAAAAATTTTGTATCAATATTAATTACTATATTGATTATTAAAGTTATTTCATAGTTTACTAATGTTAAAAGAAGAAACTTTAAAATTTAATGATGAAGCCTATTAATAAGAGTAAATGTTGAAATGAAATGAACATATTCTAACAAGGAACAATACTTCTACAGCTTTCATTAATGTTACAAATGGAATCTTATTGTTAAGTATTACCATTTCATTTCAACAGTCATGCTTAAAGATGGCCATCTTGAAATACCTACACAAGGCCATATTAAAATTACATGCACAGGTTATTGATATTGTATGTGTACTGTACTCTCACATTTTATTTGCTACTATTTTAGAACACTGCATGATTATCTAATCAAAATATTTAAAAAAATATGCAAGTGACACACTGTGCAAAAGCACAGCGCTGCGTCTTGGAGAAGTCACGGGTTTCACACACACCAGACGCGTCACGTTCAATTCAAGCATAAATGTGGCATAAATGAGTTTGAAGTTCAGTGTTTAAAAAAACAGAGCAAACGGAAAGAGAAAGCGCGATCTGTATTACAGCTCTCTATATGAAGCATTCAGACTGTATTAGAGCCACAGAAGGACAAATGTTTTGCTGAAAAATGCACAATACGTAATTTATAGCCTAGGGTGAAGTCATTATGTACATTAACAATGATTTGAGACAAATAGGCTATAATGTTATTTAATGGAAAACTATGTGAATGGCGCTCTGTTCCGCGACAGGATTTTCTGTCGGCTGCATTTAAATGCGCGTTTGAAGTTTCCTGCTCTGTGCAGCACGCTGTGTCACATGCCAAAACAAACAACACGTGCTGTCAGTGATTTCCACCTCTAGAGGCCGCTCTCCTACCGTATAATGACAGCAGACCATTCTCAACCACTCCAGCAACAGACGCAATATGGAAAACTATCGGCATGGATTTTTGCCGATAACCGATAGTTCCGCAAATCAACTATTGGTGCCGATTAATCGGCAAAAATAATGAATCGGTCAATCTAGTTTTGTCTTACTTCACTGGAAGATTGTTTGATGTGTTTTTAACTTGTCTATTCTTCAAAATAATTAAACAAAAATAATAGATATTATTTCAAAATTTAATATCCTAATTTATTATGCAGTGCTGCTTCTCAAGTAAATTTATTGTATTTGAAGGATGTTTAGATATTGTAACTAGAATATTAGACAAAAATAGTTTTTAGAACTCCCTAGTATCACCACATACTGGCACAATGTCACCTCCAAAAACATTCACAAAACAACAACAACAACAAAAACCCCTGCATGGACTGGTATATAAGTGAAGTGATACAAACAGTGAAAAGTCCCAGTTTTGTTAGACTGTTTATCAGCACTGCTTGACCAATCAAATTTGAGAACCAGAACTCACTCACATCATTGTCCGAATTTGTTGTGACCGCTGGGCCAGTTTTATATGAATAGATTGCAATTCTGTTTGATGGCTCAGAAATGTCACACTTCACCTTTAAAAATTTCCCACAGCAGGTCCATCACGCACTGTTTATTTTTTTCTCATCCATCCATCATTTTCATTGTGATTCAGGCACACACACATTACATAACTGCTCACTATAGCTCATTAGGGCTTCCTGAAGTTGCCACTCCTCTCCTGGAGCTGCATTAGTGAAATGAGATAAGCAGATTGATGAAGACGGCCGTTAATTTCTCCCCGCTGATAGACGAGCTTTGTGCTGAGTCTAACATCATTACTTTAATCAGCTAAAACTCCTCGTCTCAGCATGACCTTCCATTTAGTATGGCAGTAAACACACGCGCAGGACTTCCTACTGTTTGTGCTTATTTAAATCTTTTACATTACTACAGCTGAAAATTTATTCATGAGAAACCTCCACATTTTCGTTAAAGGCTTTACTTTAACGAAATCTGGTGTGAAATTAAAGCTCCATAACCAACCAGAATTAACAGTTTTTAGCATAAGGCATCTTTTATTGGATCTGGTTGCAGACCTTCTAAGGCACCATAACGTCTGATAATCTGCAATAATGGCAGACATAAGGATGTATCCTAATAGACAGGATGTTGTTTAAGCATCTGATTAGGTTTCAATGACTTACTAGCTCTGAAAACAGTGTGAGTAGGCAGTTTTTCAGTTTGAGCCATTATATTGAATTGGAGGGTCCAGCACCCCAAATTGCTTTTGAGGTTAAACACACCAGTGAGACGCTGACATCTTCTGGTCGGTTTTATATATATATATATATATATATATATATATATATATATATATATATATATATATATATATATATATATATATATATATATATATATATTTTTTTTTTTTTTTGCCTGTAATAATTTACTAAAGACAATGTAGCATAGACAAGAAGCTATTTTTTTTTAGCACTACTACAACAAATTAAAGAACACTTAATGAGCATTAGGTGTGTAATTGTTTTATCTGTGTAAAACAATTTTTTATTTGTTATTCCACTGAGAATGATGGGAAATGTATAGTTTTGTTGCACAAGCCCGTTAAATGATTAGTATTTTCTGGTTTTATTTTCTAGTATTTTTAATTTTTAATTTTTTTTTTTTATGTATGGTAAGTTATTGAATAGTGCATGCAATACATATGAGCTAAATAGCACATAAAAACTTTGATTAGCAAAATTATCTGATCTTCTGAAAAAGCACATTCTATAAACTATTCTTCTATCTCTTTCTTGCCTTACGAAAAAAATGCAGAATTTTTTTGATTAAAATATTCAGATCGGACTGTTAAAAAATATTATTATTATTATTATTATTATTATATATAATTATAAATACAAAATATATATTACAATTGGTGCATTATTTTGCTAAATTTCAAGGACTAATTTGATGGGCAACCTTACTTGATTTGACATGGACTAGCCATTATACTAAATTGTGCAACAAATATATGAGAAAAGACTGTTTATAGATATTTTGCTGCAGTATCTTTTGTCCATAAGCTGTTTCTTTGCATCTGTTTGTAGATAAACTCATGCAGTATTTGTTTTTGCCACTAGGAGACAGTGCAAGAATATACATTATGAGCCTTTAAATTGAGCAGAGATCCTGTTTGTGTCATGTTCACGGTTTTTAGATTGCAAATAAATATATATATATATATATATAAATATATATAAATATATATAAATAAAAAAGAGCCCACCCACCACAACACACTCTGATTTCTGAAAAAAAATAAAAAATAAAAAAATAAAAAACACCTTCACACACTTTAAAGATTGACCACTGTATGCTGTTAATTTCTTATACTATTACATAAGCGCTGTGATCCACCGTAATGTGTGTTGAATTCAGCAGCTGTTTCAACAAATGTAGCAGTGATTTATCCTGCGTTCCCAGGCACATGAGCGCGGCTCTCAGAAAGCATGTTGATTCAGTACTGCAGTGGAGTTAGACTTGGAGAAAAGCTCGGAATCCACACCAGATGAGCATCAGAGGGAATTGTGGGAAATAGTCCATACAGGATATTAAAGCTTAACAGCTGCGCAGGGGGTTTGTTTCTTAGTTAACACCTGAAATCACACTTAGAAGTAGAGAGCATTCTGAATGGACAGAACGGGGTCACACAGAATGCAAAATAATATATAGAGGTTAAATGGATGGATTGCATAATTCATGAGTTTTCCTCACTTTCACACACAGAGGCTTTTCTTTCATGTACTTGGTATTGAGTGTGTCTGTGTTGTCTTTTGGAATTGTCTCTGGAATATTAGATACATTTGACAGTTGTTTATTTATTTATTAAGATATGAAAATATAAAAAGTTTTTGATGTGTCCTCATTTAGATAGATAATTAAATGTGTGTCTGTGTGCTTAAAATAAGACATTTATCTGTGAAATGGATTGTGCTCCTCACATGTCAGGTTGATACGTCACAGAAATGAAAGCACACAGTGAACATAGTTATAAATCATAATGCCAGAGGTTCCCAAAATAGTGTGCTCAGTGCAGAAAACAGCACACAGTTCAATATTTACACTAGTGTTTGTGTATGCAGTTGTCAGTTTACTGTGGGATGCCTTGTGGTTTAACTGTAGAATGGTGAAAGGGAGTACAGTGTACTTGGTGCTTACGTTGGCTGTTATGGATCAAAAGTTTTGTCAGTTTTGCTGGAAAATTAATGAACAGGTGGTTTATATATATTATATAGCCTTGTGGTACATGTGTTGTTGGATGTTTCAGTGAATTATGTTAGATGATTATTTCTGTTTTATTATTATTTGGAACATTTTACAGTTGTTTTTTTTGTGAATGTCTTTTTAAAACCATCCATCCATCCATCCATCCATCCATCCATCCATCCGAGTTACGAGTGTTACCTATTTTTATTATTATTTTTTATTATTTTTTAATTGTTTTTAAAGATGAGATGATGTTACTTGGCATTAATGAACATTTCCACATCTTAAAGAGATAGCTTAAGTTAGTTAACCCTAAATCTAAAATCTGCAGAAATCAAAAGAAGATATTTTGAAGAACATTGGGGCCTAAAACAACATTGGACCCCATTGGTTTTGTTATAAAACAAACAAAAAAGCAGAATATTTAAAATATTCTCGAAACTATGTCTTTGTCTCTCTCAAGTGTGCATAACTTAAAGCATTTATCTGCCACAGTATAGCAAAATTGCCAGCGTTTGACATTTGTTCTGTTGTAAGTGCTGAGTGTGCCAAAATGCTAAACCCTCATTTGGCACTGCAGCACTCAGGGGACCCATTCGGTTTGAGAGAATGACCAAAGCAAGTTGAAGTGGTCTGAGTGTTTGTGTTTGCTCGAGTGCTGTCCAGTGTGTTTGTGTGTGAGGAAACTCGTGGTCCGGCTCTGTGATTGTGCTCTCTGTGTAACCAGGCACGGCCCAGCCCTCTGGGACCGCTGTTCATTACAAATGGCCAGCATGGGAAATGCCAGCCCCGCTCCTCCTCCTCCTCTCTCTCTTTCTGAACATTCTTAAGTCCTTGTGTCAGATATTAAGCAGCCCCCTCCTAATTCTCTTTCTCTCCTTACATCTCTTTCACACACCCTTCACCTCTCTCTCTCTCTCTCCTGCCTCTCTCAGTGTTTATACACAAAGACCTGACTTCCTAACAAGGCAAACCTACGTACAGTCCCCACAATGCACTTTCACACCCAATATGGTAGTCCTGATCTTTTATTCAGGGCTCGTGTGTGCAGAAACGTGCCGGGAAGCCCACAGGGGGCATGTTTGTGCATCTGTTGTGAAAAGAAACATGACTGACAATAATAGATGTGGAAAAACATATTAAAACTATCACACAACTGTGAAGAAACTAGCAGAAATGCACTGAAAAATGACCTTGAAACAATTTTCAATCATAAATCGATGTAAAATCTGTATCTGTGTAATCAGATAATCACAAAAGTGGAAAATGAAAGTAGAATTTTGAAGTAGAAAAACTTGCTCTAATTATCTTTTATTGTTTTATTTACAGTTTCAATTTTTTTAACAATATGTAGGTTAAAAGTACTATAGATTCTCAATAGTATAAATATTACTGCTTGTACATTATCATTTTTTTTTTTAAATTGTAAAAGATTATTGGAATAAATACAAGAAAATACTATTCTAGTCTTTCTACTTCAAAATTTCACTTTTAGTTTATTGTTATACTTGACGTTTTTAATTATTTGTGGAATTTACTAGCAATTTCTGAGTGAAAATTGTTTCAAAGAAAAACCTGTACCATTTTTTTTCACATTGTGTAGTTTACTGGCTACAAAGTATCTCAAATAAAACTGTATCTTAACCACATTTTGAAGAATTAATACAACTAACGTGGTAAATGTTGTCAAATCCAGTCATTTGTTTTTCTTCACTGCTGCTCATTTCATCAACTTGGTTCCTTGATAAATGAATTGTCCTTCTCTAGGTGGACTGCTGGACTTTCGGACTCCCATAAGATATTTATCAGCTGCCACTCAGATTGGAGCTAGTGATTCCTGGTGGCTCTTGTCATTTTTGTGTGCAGTATGCATTAGATAGTCAATTAGAAGATGAGACTGAGCCTTCAAAACATGGTTATGCTGATTTATTTATTTATTTATAAATGCATTTTACTTATTCACCATTGGTGACTTACCATATAATCAAGACACTCGATGCCATGCATTACAGATGAACACCTCTTAAACATGCAGAATCACTGTAAAGCACAGCCTCTTTTTGCTTTTTTACCCCTGTTTTACAGGTACAGTCCTCTGAAGCAATCTGGGGTTAAGTGCTTTGCTCTCAATGATGGCAGCTCATGAATCACCTTTTTCTGGGGTAGATGTTCCTGTAGCTCTGTAACTATTAGAGCATGACGCTAGCAATGCCAAGGCCATGGGTTTGATTCCCAGGGAACACATGCACAACCTGACAATGTGATGAATGCACACCTTGCAAGTCACTTTGGATAAAAGCGTCTGCCAAATGCATAACCTGCAACCTTTTTGCATAACTAGTCCAGATTTTCAACCACTAAGCCACACCAGAATGAAACACTCATCAGTTCTTTAAACTGTCTCACATCCGACACACTCCCAAACAGGAGGATCACATGCTAATGAAAATATCCTGAAATGAAAAAAAAAACAATAACTATGCGGACCTGAAGCCAAAATACAGTTTTTTATTTTTTTTTTTATTTTTTTTTATTTTTTATTTTTTTTCCTATGACTCCTGAAAGACTCCCATGGTCAATTTTACCCTATTGAGACGTTCACTACTTTTCTCAAAGACTAAACCAATGAGTTAAGAAAATAAACACTGCAAATATAACGTATGCACAGAAAAATGTGAACCAAGACAGGAAAAAGGCAATATTACATAAGGTACAGTCTGCTCCAGAATAAGCACATATTTTTAAACTCTTTGAAATTCTGGATTTTCCCAAAGCTCTTTAGATTCACTCTCTTAAAGGAATCATCTGAGATTGAGGGAATTTGTGAGTAGTAGGAGCCTCCAGTCCGGTGTTTTCATGCTGTGACCTGGATTTCAAAAGAGGTTAATAGAGGGGCGAGGAGGAAGATGGGCTGTATCTAAAACATAGTGAGCTGCCTACATAGGGAGCATTTTAAGGCCAGATAGGCATGTTCCCAGACCGCCTAGCTTCTAACAGACTTTAGAAGCTAGGCAGCAATATTGTGCTGTTTGATGTCTTATACGGTTTTGCTGCTCAAATATTAATAATGTGAAATAACACAAAAATATTGATTAAAAAAAAACATTTTTGTTTCTAGAATATCCTAAATCATTCACTTATGAACTGCAAAAAAAGTTCTTAATCAATGTGTCTTGTTGTTGTCTTGTTCTGCAGAACATCTGAACATCTTTAGAACAAGAAAAAGTTGTTTGAGTTGAAAAATTTTGTAAGACAGTATTGATACAGGATATGAGTATGCATCAATAATGATGATTTTAATTGTTTTGCTGTTAAGATTTTAATATTTTTGAAGGATTTTAATTCTGTTTTAACATCATAAATAAACCCTTTACACCAAACTATATTTAGATAAAAAAATAAAAAGTAAGAAAAATAAACTATTTTTTACAAGATATATTGTTAAAAATAAATGTCTAACAATTTACTGCCTTGCAAGTCTGAGTTTATATCATACAATTCAGACATTTTTCTCGCAATTCTGAGGAAAAAAAAAAAAAATTCTGAACTGAGAGATATAAACTCAGAATTGTGAGATAAACTCTGACTTTTCTCTCACAATTCTGAGTTTATACGCAATTCTGTCTCTTTGTTTCCTCCATGGAATAAAAAAAAAGTAATTGCGACTTTTAATCTCACAATTCTAACTTTTTTTCTCGCAATTGCAAGTCTATCTCACAATTCTGATTTTCTCTGACTTAGAAGTGCAAGATATAAAGTCAGAATTGTGAGACATTACCTAAAAATTACGAGAAAAATAGTCCTGTGGCAGAAACAAGTTTCCATAAAAAACAATTTTTTTTTTTTTGTTTTGTTTTGCACTGTGTGAGGAAAAAATCAGACAACTGAAATGTAACCTCTCATTCCCTATGTAGGCAGTACAAGGCAGCTTACTAGATTTTAAAAAAGAGGCACAAAGACATAAAAAAGTTGTAGTTGTCTCTGTCTGCCATTAGAGGAGTTTGAGAGATATTAGGTGTGGCTTTGGAGATATTTCATCACCTCGGTGACTAAAAAACCCTGGTTGTGTGTAGACCCTCTGTTGTTGAGGGTCTGCCCCTCTCTGTGGAATGGCAGGTCAGACATGGGGAACAGAGTGGGCTCTGTGTAAGAAGAGCAGGAGTGTTTGGGCCGCTGTTTGCTGAAGTGTGCTGTACCTGTATGAGGTGGAAAGGAATGGTCTCGGATAGGAGGTTCTTTATGTTCTCTGGGCCCCACAGATACTCTGAGAATCTATAAGACTATTTCAACTGGATCAGTTTTCTAAATGACATTTGAGTAACAAATAATTAATTGAGGACAGCTGTGATTTCATTGAATAAAACCGATTGTTTTGGAATATATTGCTAAAATGCAAATGTAAATTGTCTGGATGAGGGTAATTTGCCATGCAATTCATTCATTCATTCATTCATTCATTCATTCATTACATTCATTACATTTATTTTATAATTTTACACTTATTTTACTTAAATTATATTTATACATTTTTTATGCTTTTTAATTATGTATTACATTTTATTTTATTTATTTTTAATGCTTTTAAAGTATTTTTATTTATTTATTTATTTATTTATTTATTTTAAATTCAGGTTATATGCCAGCTAGTTCTCAAACCATCAATATCCAAATAATGAAGATGATAGATAATTTATTCTGTAATTTACCAAAATTGGGTAATAAAACCCGGTTTGGACTAGACTGAAATTATGTAAATCTGCAAAACAACATTTTTCTAACCTTCTGAGGAAAAAACAAATCCCAGAAAAATGGAGCTTTTGTAAGTATTTTGTCTGATAAAGTGTCACAGAGTGTGAATTTAGCAAGCTAAAGTTGACATAACAGTGAATTATCATAAGATCTGACAATACAAGACCACAATATTAACAGTTGTGAATGTACTACACTGTTTATTGCAAATATTTGCTGAAGAATAGCTCAGTTGAAGTTTCATCCAGTTTTCTTCACTGGTGGTCTATGACTCTGTCCAGAAATGATAATATAAACAGAGAGAAAAACTGGTTTTGTCAAACAATGTTTGTTGTGTCGAGCAGCTTTACATCAATCATAAACATCTGAAGGCTTTTCCTCCATTTCACATGAATCACAGACGATGTTCATTGGAAACCCATAATGATCAACCACTAATCTGAATGATCTTGTGGGGAACATGTCCTCCTCAATGTCTATGATTGTTATGGCCCTGCCTGAGCTCAACCGCTGTGGTGAACAGAAAGGCGGGATGTGAGAGTCTGATGTGAAGGGTGTTGCGTAATGTCAAGTTTTTAATGGCAAATGTTATTTGACAGAGAGAACAGAGTAAACAAGTTTTGCAGTGCAAAAAGATGAGACGTGTTAAAAGAAAACTCTTCTGAAGTAAATGGTTTTGTTTTGTTTTGTTTTTTTCTGCCCAATCCCACAATCTGTTCATACTTACATCCTTAGGCCTCTCGGTAATGGTAAAAAAAAAATTATAGAATAAAATATATTTATAATACTTTTTGAAGTATTTTATATTGTTTTGTTTTGCAGAAGAAAGCCCACAATTTACTTAAATCCTAGTTACACCCCTAAGTAATAGTAAACAAAGTTTCTACAATGCACAATTGAATTTATAAAGTATGTGTAAAAATAATGGCTTGTTTTTTTTTTTCTTTGTCTCTTTGCAGTTTGCCGGTTAGCCTGCCACAGAAAGTGTGAGGTTAAGGTAAGAAACAAAGCATGCTTGATTTGTTATATTAGACACTTGAAAAAGTTATTTTTTTTTTTTTTTGCATAAAAATGAATGTCTGTAACACTGAAATTGTGAACAAGGTTGTGAGCCTTCAGAACTTCCCTAAATGGTTGTGTCTGCTTGTACAGGTTAGGCTTCTTTTGTCAAATCCACCATCACATTTCTGTCTGGAAACCAAACAAATCTTATCACAGAGGACATTTTTTTTCCTTGATAGTGGACAAGCCCCTCTGGTAGATGAAGGGTATTGGCGTACTCTGGAATCTAAAAAAACAACAACTGCATGCTGTCCCAGGACATGTTTGGCTTGGCCAACTTGTTCCTTGTTCTAGAATACCCTCCCCAAAATTAAGCCCCTCAACCTTTCCTGTATGATAGTCCCATTTTGAAGGGTGTTTTGAGAGTGAAAAAAAGATTCTGCACACTAAGAAAAAAAGTATTCTTTCAAGAACTGTTCACTGAAAGATTCTTTAGAGAACCCAAAATGGTGGTTCTATGGCATCATTGAAAAAAAAAAAAGAAAAAAGGAGGAAAAAAAATACACTTTTGGAACGATTATGTTTAAGAGGTTCCTTAAAATGTTGCCTACGTAGGCAGCTCACTAGGTTTTTGGAACAGAGCTGCTGATTACTCCTCTCCATCATCTCTGAGCTCCATATGGCAGCTATTATTGTGTATATTGGTAATGTGTGTGTATGTTTGTGTCGGGCAGCTAGGCCTACCTACTGCTGTGCCACTTTTTTGCACCCACAGGAAATTCCAGAGGTGTGAAGGGGTGCGTGTTTTTTTGGAGCTCCGAGTTTGCTTTGCAGATCAGTGTACACTGGTGTTCAGCAACACTTGAGCATTTTGCAGTGTGGTTTGTAGAAACGACAGGATGTCTTGCAGGAATGTGTTCTCTTTGAGATCAAGGAAAAAAGAAAAAAAAAAAAAAATCAGCAGGATGGGGCTTTTTGTTTGATAGATTGTGTCTGATTTGGGAGGACAGCTATGACACCCTGAAGCTCCCTTGATTAAACTGTGATTAAGGCTCAGAAAATGCTCCAGATCTGTTTAGAGACGTGTAACAACTACCCTCGCCAGAATTACTGAGGAATTTCCGACCAAATCATCCAAGAATGGATGCAATTCATTTCCTGTCATTAGATAAAAGATGAAAATGACAATGAGTAATGCAGAGCTGGCCTTTGGATTCCTCCCATTTTTATTACAGAAATTACTTAAAAGTCAATGTGAAAAGCTGTATGAACTGCAAAAAGAACCCTGCAAAGTAAAGAAACCTCTTTTCGGAAACAATTAAAAAGGTATTACTTTTTTAAAATTTTTTATTTTATTTTATTATTTTATTTTATTTTATTTTATTTTATTTTATTTTATTTTATTTTATTTTATTTTATTTTATTTTATTTATTTTATTTTATTTTATTTTATTCCAATTAAGCCCCCCAATGTGCTATTTTATTTTATTGTATTCACCACTTAAGCTCACAATGTACATCCTCGTTAGATCCCTGAGTAATAGTAAAAAGAACGTTATTTTTATGATTAACGATTGTACTTGGATTGACTTTTTTAAAAATAAAGTACAGCAAATTGTCACAGTAAGTCTAGGATTGTACATTATAAAAAATGTATAGGGTCAATTTTAATTTCATGTTGACATCTCAATACAAATCCAAGCAATTTATATAATTCAAGCCCTTGTCAGATGGACATTTTCCACACCGACATGCTATTCCATAAATCTCCACATCCATATTTAGATAAGATGTGGCTGCTGTCTAACCTCTGCCACAAAAAACAAATGCTCAGACCATTTGCACTGTCCAGACTTGGCGGCTAACTGGCTCTGCTCTGAGAAATGTTGGAAGAATCAAGACAAATGGCACATGAACACAAATATGACATTGGTAACAGACACAGGCTAAAGAATTCTCCACCTAAAATTCACATAATGACTAGAATATTGAACAGAAACTTTGATATTTTGTTTTATTTTTTTTTGTCTTGTTTTCCAGTAAAAACATCTCAAATGCCATCAGTCAAGATAAATTTACTTGAGAAACTACATTGCTTAGAATATTAGGACTTATTTTCATAGTTTTTTACACTTGTTTTTAACTTAAAATACAGTATCTGACAGTTGCAGTAAGACAAAATACACTCATACACTCAAAAAACAGTCTTATTCTGTGTTGCTTCTCATGTGAGTGTATCTCTTTGAAGGATTTTTAGATATTTTTACTGGAAACGTAGATAAAAATTCTTAAGAATGGGTCTTTTGGCAGCTAAGAGAGCTGGGACAAATTTCAGCCCGAAGAATGACTCGCATCATAAATGTGTCTTAGATAACAGAAGGTTGTGCAGCTCAGACAGCTCCAATCACAACAAATTCACCTTCTCCAACGTCTCTTCTTCTCTCGTTACGATTGCTCGTTTCTGTCAACAGCTTAGCTTGGATTCACAAGGGGTCGGAAATGACTGCAGCGGTTCACAGCGGGTTCATTGCACACGGGCTTGGACGAGTTTGGGCACGTCCGCGAGACTGGACTTGATTTGAATTCCAAAGGCTGGAAAATGAAGTTACAGTCTCTGGGTGATTGTAAATATAGGCAAGTGAGGTTAAGTGGGAGAGTAAATGAATCATTAGACTCAAAGGGCAGCCATGAGCTGTAGAGAGCTAATGTGAGACGCGAGCACGTGTGTGCGGTGCCAGTTCACTGCGGGGAGAGTCAGCATGCTGGAGTGGGCAATTACTGGAAATGCCAGAGGAAATCAGTGTGAATTAAAAGGTGTGAGAAAAAATCTAGTCAAAGTTGTCAGATGTGGCTTTATTGTGTAGTCTGACACGTTTCTTAAAGGTGAAATGTTTCATTCCTGTGTACAACTGGTGTCACTAATGGGAATTGCAAAACTAATGACTCGTGGTGAGGATTTTGATTCATCTCAGTGAGGCATTGAACCAATCACTGAGCTTTATTCAGTGTCTCAAATCTTCAATCAGTTCATCAAAAGGTTTGTTTATTAATGTAGTTACCCTTTCTGTACTTTTTTTTTTTAATCTATTTCAGAGTTGAGTCTTTTAGATCAGTTCACTAATAACATTTGTTCATTGATTTGTTTATTAATTTTTTTTTTTTTTTTGTTAGAAATGAGTCTTTGTTCAGTGACTCAAATATTTTGAATCAATTAACCAAAAAGATGTATTCATTTATTCATTTTAGTTACCTTTTCTGTAGGTTTTTGCATTTCAGCGAGTTGAATCTTTTGAATCAGTTCACTAATAAAATTCGTTGATTGATTTGTTGAATCACCTTTCCCTCAGTTTTTATTTTTTATTTTTTATTTTTTGCATGTTATGAATGACTCGAACCAATTCACTCACCATTCAGTGAGTTAAATCTTTTGAATCAGTTCATTAATAAGATTTGTTCATTGATTCGCTTGGTTACCTTTTCTGCAGGTTTCTTGTGTTGAGTGAGTCAATAATTAATTCAAACAACTTTGTTCAGTGACTCAAATCTTTTGAATCAGTTCACATTAATTTAGTTATCTTGTCCGTAGTTTTCTTGCGTTATGAATGAGTCAAATCATTCACTAAACTTTATTCTCATCTTTTGAATTACTTCACCAACAAGATTTATTAATTTATTAGTTTAGTTGCCTTGCAAGCTTCTCGTTCAGACTCATACAAATGGACTCATGAAGGGGCATATTTGTTAATTAGGTCCAACTAATGAAGTATTCCTTCACAGCCCGATCGAATGCAATTTGCTTGTGCTGTAGTCAGTCTTTGAAGGTAGAAAAGCAGTCATGTGATTCAAATGAGAGAGACTTGCCATTGCATGGAAGTGAACACTTAAAATATTCAAATAGGAGAAAGCATTCATCAGAAAAATATACAAACCAGCTTTAACTTGGGCCCCTGAAATGCTTGTTTACGTTGGCAATGAGAAATATGATCACTATGTGTAAGAAAAACTTCCTACTCAACCTATGGAGCTGCAGCTGCAAATACCCTAGATTGCCTTTTTACCAACCAGGAGATAAAGCCATTAGTCATTTTGGTGTATTGAACTATACATCTGTATTTGGTAATATATGATGGCTATAGAATGTCTATGCTCTGATGTCGTTGTTTGTGTTCCAGCTGGTCTTTCCAGATCCTTTGAATACTATATATAGAATCTGAAATGTCTTTCCCTCCTACTTACTCTGAATGTCTTTGAACACACATAGCTATATCATGGCTTCATGTTAGTAAAATATGTGGACAGGCAGTTGGCCATTTAAAAAAATAAAGGTTCTTTATTGCCATCTATGGTTCCCTGTAGAACATTGAACATTCATGGAATATTTCCATTCAACAAAAGGTTCTTTATAGTGGAAAAAGTTTCTTTAGATTATGAAAATGTTCTTCACCCTAAGAAAAGTGGTTCTTTTAAGAACTGTTCACTGAAAGGTTCTTTTGGAAAACCCAAAAATGTTCTTCCATGCCATAGTTGTGAAAAACCGTTTTGGAACCTTTTGAAACCTTTGTTTTTAAGAATATACAGTCAGTTGTATCTTTCAGATCAGCTACTTTTATTGTGGAGTAGCATTTTGAAGGGAATCGTGGTGAGCAGTTGACATGTATACAGTATCTCACAAAAGTGAGTACACCCCTCACATTTCAGCAACTATTTTATTATAACTTCTCAAGGGACAATACTATAAAAATGAAACTTGGATATATTTTAGAGTAGTCAATGTGCAACATGTATAGCAGTGTAGATTTACTGTCCTCTGAAAATAACTCAACACACAGCCATTATTGTCAAAATAGCTCCAGGTGTATTTCACAAAGTGGCCCATTAGAATATCATTAAAATAAATCCCGCCTATGGAAATTCGAATGGTTGGCGGGTGGGGAGAACTCTTGGTTTAGCACTGCACGTTTCAAAATCGAAACCCGGTGCGGGTGTTTTTATATCACTGTATTTCTGAAGGAAACCGACTGTCTTCAGAAAATTTTGGATGTCATTTTCATTTCATCTTGCATGTAATGCCTGATAAAGCAGCGTTTGTGAGAGGAGCGCTGCTTTGTGTACAGCGTTACCGAGGAAACCTCGCTCTCTCCCGCTCCAACAGCGCCTCCCGCTGACAGATAATTAATTTACATATATATGCCGCCACAAATAGTGTAACTCTGTGGGACTATGGTATAAATAAATTCAACTGTGTAACAGTTTCACTGCAATTCATTTTATAATGTTAGAATTAAAGAACAATAAACATAATTCATATTACCGTTGCACTTATCTGTACATAGTAAATGCAGTTATTTTTAAGCTGTTGTTGACATCCTATCTAAAACGTGATTTAACCAAAAAAAAAAAAACAACAATAACTTTACCACTTTAATATGTCTTGCGATATCCGTGCGTGCAAAGGTTCTGTGTGATCCTCTTGTTCAATATTCTCAGGGTCTGAACTGATATGGCAATATTGACGAACTTGCTGTTTTGGGAAGGGGCGGGGCAGTACTGAAACACCGTCTAAGCTGTTCGCCAATCACAATGCACTAGGACAGCTAACCAATCACAACACATTTTGTTTTTCGGAAGGTGGGCATTCATCAAACCCAGAACTAATCGAGGCGTTTGTGCCAGGCTGGGGAGAAAGGTATTGTAATAATGTAAATTATGTGAAAAATAATGCGATTTTCGAACCACCAAGCATGAAAGCATGTTCTAGTACACCCCCAAAACAAAATCAAGACTTTGTAAAAGAGCATAATAGGACCCCTTTAAGAGCTGTGCTGGAAGGGAACAGCCTGAGTAATGTTTAGTCCAGCTCCTTGGGAGTCAATGTGAGCAAATGAACTAACTCTGACCACCATAAATCACCTTTTTCTTAAACAGCTAAGCATTCTTTTTCTTTCCCACTTTTTTAAAAAACCTTTTAAGATCATAACACATTGTTAGTCCTGGCGTGAGACTCTGAAAACACAGCATTGTCTTTTACGATGCTTCACCTCATTTCCTCAGCTCAGTGTTTCTTGGTTTCAGCTGGAGGACTGACCAGCTGCTAACAAGAGACTTATAACCTTACCATGTTTATTTTTTTTTTTACCGTGTTTATTTTATATTTTGCTCCTGAATTGGTCAGACGGGCTGGAGTTGTGATAGGAGCCAATGGCTTCCTGGATTTGGCTGCTCGGGAGCATGTTTTTCCACCTCAAACGACTTGTAGTTCTCACTGTGCTGACCCTACGGAGCTTTCAAAGATGCAAAGGTCCCAATTGAGGACAAATAGAGGAACTAAGTGCGAACAGAACAATGATGGGTCCTCTTCCAAAATCTGCGTCCCCTGCTAGCCAAGAAGTACACTGGGTGACTCAGTCCTGGGTTTGGTCGTGGGGAGCTGGTCCAGGGTGTTTTCCCCTTGAACAGGAAAAGCGGCGCTCCACCCCTTCCATTGAACACTGGTGTGAAGCCCATATGGTTCCTGACTGAGCTGCACATGTGCATGGATGAGTTCCTCTGGCTTATTTAGCAGGTGCATTGCTATATTTGTGACTTGTGTCCTTGATATGTTTAAACAAAGTGCACTGACCGCAATGATTTCCCATCATCTCTTTCCTTGCTCACAGCTATCCATTGTTCTGTGGCTTTCAGCTGGGGCATCCATTATAACAAAGCCAGTGATTGGTTTTTTCAGCCCAATTAATTAACCGAAAACAGAACCGTTAGATGTTAAGTTGAAACAAGGCCACTCCTACAAGTGTCTGTGATTACAACATTACATTATCGTAATCATAATCATTAATCATTAATCATTTCATTATCATGATTAAACAGAATTATAGAAATTCTACATTGATTTAAAAAAAAAAAAACTGTGCTGGTATTGGATCAGGGCTGTGTTTCCTAAAAGCATTGTAAGCTTAAGTACAACGTAGACCCATTGAAACCAATGGAGCTACGATCAACTTACGCTTACGATGCTTTTGGGAAACGTAGACCAGATCAGTATCGGCAGATACTCAGATTGGATCAGTTATGAAAATATGGTATCGTTGCATCCCTACATCTTATTAATGCCACCACGGAATTTGAGTTAAATTGGCTACACCAAGTTGAATTAGAAGTTAAATTTAAATGACATAAAGAGGAATTTACTGAATTGAAATTCAAATAAGATCAACACAGGTAATGTATTCTGAAAAATAAAGTGTTCTTCTACCCTGATTTATGAACACAAAAAATGATTTATTATTAAATTTATTATACAATTTGATGAAATATCTAAATAAAAAAATTAGTTTGTTTAATCATATTTAATATTTTAAACAAGTTAAAAATCTATCCGTTCAAACCTAAATGCTTTTTAAATTTATTTTAACATTTAAGTTTAAGTTTTAAAGTTTAAACTTTTTGAATGTCAAGCCAACATTCAGAATTTGCATTCTAGTTAAAAATGTAGTTGTGTAAATTTTAATTTAATTCAGTTTAATTCAAATTCAAGTTGCAATTCTGAATCCTGTTAAATTAAATTCAAATTCAAGAATTTAAAGTGAATTCCTGATTCAGTTCTGAATAATGCACAATCCTGAATGTCACCTGGCAGAGTGCTGTGTGTGGTTCATTTGTCTTTTTCTTGCTATTTACTTATAATGTTATTCAGATGATGTTGTGTGTGTGTGTGTATATACATATACATATATATATATTGTGACGAGTCAGCTGCCTCCCCCTTATTATCAGCAGCACCCCGTCCCTTAATCGCCGCCCTTCACCAGGCTCCCGACGGGAGTGGGTGTGTGAGCGAGGAGGGGCACTGAAACAGCCAGGTCTGGCGGCGTGTGATGAGGCACACCTGAAGGGAATGAAGCCTCATCACCGCCGCTGTTAAATGCCGAGCGCGCCTCTCCTCGAGAGACCGGTCTCTTCCCCGTGCATGCACGCTGGTGTCCTCGTGGGTCCAGGAAGGGTGCGTAGAGGGATTCCCGCGCCGCCAGAGACGTGAGCCGCCGGACCCGCGGTCCGAGCGTAACCGCGGTCCGAGCGTAACCGCACCCGTAATACGGCCGCCGGGCCAGGATGCCGGGCCGTTCAATCCCGTCAAGCGCCGTGGGCCAAGAAGGAGGAAGAAGCCGCTGGAGAAGCCGCCCCCCCTCGCGCCCCGGTCCTTAGAGGGGAGCGCGTGCGGCCGCCGGACTCCGCCCCTTACCTGGACCCTTCCTTCCAGAACACTGCCCCTCCTTCACGAACCTCGCAGCACGACGAGGACACCAGATCCCCTGTTTATTTTGGACACTATTTTCCCCTTTGGACACGTTATTTTATTATTTGTGTTAAATAAAAGCCTCTCCGAGGCCTGACGCCACACCCACTGTGTCTGTCGTTGGCTCCTCCCGTCACAATATATATATATATATATATATATATATATATATATATATATATATATATAAATAAAGGTTCAGAGTAGAGATTATATATGTGTATGTATATGAGTGTGTATATATTATCTGCTAAAAGTAAGCGTATGTGCTCATGAAGTCTGATTGAGGTGTGGTTGACAGGAAGCGTGTGTGTTCTGGGCTTCTGAGCAGCAGGATCTCCTATACACACACTCTTCTCCCCATAACATTTTACGGCACAGCTAAAGCGGTTGTTTAGTACCAAAATACACTGCCACGCATTCGGAAATTAAGGAATAGGACTTTCATCATCAGTTAATTTCGTTCTACAAACTCCGGTACCAGGTAAGGGTAGTGCTGCTGTGCAAGAGAGACTTTAGACATTTGATAAAGATTAACTTGCACTCTATAGGTTTTGCCATTCTTAATTCTCACATTAGGTTTTGTAATGATTACAGGATGATTCCTATGGAGTTCAGTGTTGGTATTTAGCAAATTCTCTACCAGTTGGCACATATCTATACCACCTAGTCTTACTCAGTGACCCATTTTTACAGTGGCTTTGTTAATTCTGAACACATGCTAAGTATTTTCTAGCTGTGTTTTTATCTAGGTGCTATACGAGCCTGTGGCCATGCAGAAAGCCGCGGAGTGTCATGCCTCATTTGGATACGGTCCTGCAGCAAGCTTTATTTTAGAAGTGGTTTGCCGTTTCTTACCCCTAGTCAGCTTATGCCGCTACAACGCAGTCCATCGCTTCATATGCAAGCACAGAAGGGTTGCAAGCTGCACCCTGGCAGGGACTTTCAGCATCATTTCATATCCAATGGTCTGTCTCCCATTCTGGGGACTTACTTCAGAGAGACTAGTTTGTCATTAAGGATGATTTATGTCTGGTATGTAATAGAGAAGTTTTGGGTGAAGTGGTTGTATAGTGCTGTGGGGTGCTGCTAGACTCTGGGTTTGGCATGGAGATGAGCTTGGCAGGGCGTAGCAGCCATTATATGCTATGAAGGACGTGACCCCCACTTTCAGAAATTACTAAATTGACCCCCTCTACTTTTTGAGACATAATCATTATATTTTAAAAGGTTTATTTCTCTTGAGTGCAGTCCAAAATAATAATGACTTACACTTTATGAAAAATGTGAGTGGTGTTTGCCTGTACAAAACTTGCTGCTGCAATTACTAGCGTGTACTGGGTGGTTGCCAGGATGTTCTTCAAGATGTTCTAAAGGTTTTCTACTACTCCCAGACGCAGAGGGCAAAGCGAGAGGGTTTTGGCCATTAGCTTCATCCCTGAGACTCCACTGCTTTCCTCTTGTTCGCTCTTGAGTCCCTCCTCTCTGGTTCAGCTCCCAGCCTTTGATTCTCGTCTGTATTTCTCAGGTTTTGCACGTCCTCAGCACTGCGGAGCGGCTCCAGCCTTCTTCTCCTGAAAACAATGCCTTCACACGGCTTCTTGATTTTAGGGTGTGCCCATCGACTATAATTGAGCCGTTCACATCCAGGTCTCTTCTGATGTTCAGATCCTGCACAACAACAAGCCTTTGTGACTCTAATTATGGAAGGTAAACAGATTGTGAAGTCAATGACAGATTGAAGCATTTGATGTTCAATACTGTTGACGAGTGAGACGTCTCTTGAAGGAAGTGAACTCCCTGTGCTCTTTGGGACAGGAATAAGATTTCCAGAGATTTATAGAGTGAAATTGAACAAGATTGAAGCCGAGAGGTGATGATAGTGGCCATTCAGCAGAGAAGTAGAGGAGTAAGAATATTATGTTCTGATTCAAAGCATATGCACCCAAAGTCTTGATTACTTGACTAATGCAATGTTTGATTAAATTAAACGTCATAGGTCACAGACTGTAAATAGCTTTGAAAGAAACAACTTTGTTTTCACAAAGCAGTGTCCTGAATATCACAATGATTTTAATACACTTTTATTTGGACATTTAAAACCATTTAGTTAGACTAGTTTTATTTGCATTTAAAGTAAATTAATTTGATTCATTTTTGTGAATCAGTGCAAACTGTCCATTTTAATGAATCGATTCAAAAGTCTGATACATTATGCATCATTACTCAGATGTGTTATTCCTACATTGGTAATTTATTAAAATGTCACTAAAAGCATAAAATAATTACTAAATATTTTATCATCTTGGCAACAATGGCTATTTGGATTTAGAACAAATTCATAAATATTAGAGTAGAATTTCATTAAAAGTCAATAGCTTTATTATAGCTCTATAGCCCTATTTATTCAACAAATATTATGTATATCACACGAATTTAAATCTTTTCATCATACATGAATATGACAATTACAGTGCACACTTTGTTTGGTAGGTCTCTGGAGTCACACAGCTGAGCTTCTATTCCAGATGTTTCTAAACCTGTGCTTGATATTTGTCTCATTTCAGAGTTCATGAGGAGTTAGTCTCTCTCACACAGCGGGATCATTTACCTCAGGAGACACGTTTTGTGATGTGAACACACATGTACCTGACTTGCTGACAAAAAACACCAGAGCTTGCATCATATCAGATGTTTAGTTATGAACACATCCAGATGGGATATGCAGGCTTTTTTTCATTTCTCTGGAGTGGATTTCTTAAACAGAGCACAGAGTACTGCAGTCTTATTGACAGCTGAAAGCAAAAAATCAATGTCAACTGAAAAAAAAAAAAAAAAAAAAAAAATGTAAGAAAAAATATGTAATATTAAAAAAATAAAATTATAAATATATAAAAAAATAAATATATTATATCATGGATAAGCGTGGTGTTTTTGGATGGGCTTGGTGATGTCTGCCTTAACAGGAAATTTGTTTTGAATATTGTGTGTGGTTTTAGCTTTAAGAGAATGTGATCCTACAGTGTTTCATCTCTCTCTCTCATCTATTATGTGTGCTATATATGAACTTGAGACGTCATGTAGGGATTATGACGGTACACAAGCTTTGACCCCTATACCCTTTGTCACGGGACACGATGAATGAGTTGTCTGGATAATGAAAGTGAATTTGTGTGGATTACCTGGGATTCTGTAACTGTTATTTGAGTAAAATGAGATTCGGGTTCTGAATTTTGAGCAGAAATATTTTGCAGGAACTGCAGCTCTTAGTCTATCACTATTATTTATTATTAAAATAATACAAATATAACAATTTAATAATAATAAAATAAAATAATAAATATGAAATTTATTGCTTGTTGTTAGTTTGTTAGCAAATGCATTAACAAATGAGACCTTATTGTAAAGTGTTACCTGTTAATCAATTCAAAATTGCTATATTTGTCTCATTATGATTTTATAATCTCAGTATGATTTTGTTTGACCACGTTTTGACACTCTAATCCAGTGGTTCCCAAACCTGTCCCGGAGGCCCCCCTGCCCTGCACCTTTTGTATGTCTCCCTTATCTAACACACCTGATTCCACTCATCAGCTCGTTAGTAGAGACTGCAAGAACTAAACTGGGTGTGTCTGATTAGGGAGACATACAAAATCGCTCACCATTTGAGATGACATGCAAAGAGAAGTTAAGCACACTGAGGGTGTTGCACACTTTGGAACATCACATGCACCCTAGAGGTTCATTTGTTCTGGTTAAGTGTTTTCGTACGGATTGTGTCTACAATCCCAACATAAGCCAAAAAGCGTTAGTCTATCTGGGCATTCCTTGTCAGACGGTGGAGTATGATTACTCATCATTCATGATTTATGTCTTCCTCTTCCTACTCAATTCTCAGCGCTGCAGGCATAGATACAGTTGGGAAAACAAACAGCAACACCCAAACTGGTTGAGATGGAGTAATCAAGACAGTATGGAAAATATGTAAACAGCAGGCCAAGTGAGAAGAAGCATGAGCCATTAGTCCCTGGAGGAAGAGCAGAAGAGAATACACATGCTGGAAACACAGAGACACAAATGATATGTTTTATTAGAAACAGACTGTATCGTGACATTGGCACTGCCATGAGGGATATTAGTATGTATTATGAGTTGCTGAGTTGGGTGGAGTTCAGGCGGGTGTGTGTCTGAACAGTATACTGTTATTGTACAAACTAGGGTAAGGGGATTTTTAAAAACGTATTTAAAAAAAAGTCTTTCTCACTTTAACTCCTATAGCAACATTCACCAAACTCTGCACAGTGTGTTTGTATCTATCTATTTATCTATCTGTCTGTCCGTCTGTCCGTCCGTCCGTCCATCCATTCGTCCATCCGTGGGTGGGCATCCATCCCTGTATTGATCACCTGTCTGTACGTCTGTCCATATATCTATCTATTCTCTGTAAGGCCTATATATATATATATATTTTTTTAAGCATCAATGCATTTAAAAATTTGTTAAATAATAGCCACAAGCAGCTAAAAGCCTGTTGTCTCTTTTTGTGTGAGTTTTGAAGCCGAATGTTTGTCTATGAGGGGTCACTCCAAATGTTTCGTTTGATCAGAACCTGCTTTATTTGATTATGCGTTTTTATCAGCCTGGCTCTTGTTTGCATATGGAGGGCAATTAAATGTGAGCGACTGAGCATGTGAGAGAACAAAATCTCACTGAATCATCAAAATGTGTTTGACTCCACTGCAGCTGGAAAACCTACAGCTGAGTTCACACTGCAGAACATTCAGACCTTCAGGATTATTGCATGTCAGCTATGAGGTATGTGTCAGAAGCCTTTTAAACTCTTTCTTTAGTAACAAGATGCAGCAAGCTGGTAGTATTTAGAGAGAATGGAGAGTGTTTATTTAGTACCACACGACCAGAGCCAGTCATATTAGTTTAGATGATTCCCATGAAATGTTTGCATAGAACATTACTGGTGAACCATGAGATGGAAGGCATCATGCACACGCATTTGTATTAGGGGTAAATGAATACTGATAAGAGACAGTGATGTTATTTGGGTAGTTTAGCCATGTTTTCAACATGCTTCTTTTTGTTTTGAAATTATCTTTCTCACCATCTTTTCTGATTGTTGCTCACCAAAGCTGCATTTAGAAAAAAGTACAGTAAGTACAGTAATATTGTGGAATATTATTGCAGTTTAATAACTGCCGTCTATTGATTTTTTTTTTTTTTTTTTTTTTTAAATGTAATTTGTTCCTTTGATGCAAAGCTGAATTTACTCCAGTCTTCAGTGTCACATGATATTTCAGAAATCATAATATGTGACCCTGGACTACAAAATCAGTCATAAGTAGCAGGGGTGTATTTGTAGCAATAGCCAATTAACAACACATTGTATGGGTCAAAATTATAAATGTTTCTTTTATGCCAAAAATCATTAGGATATTAAGTTAAGATCATGTTCCATGAAGATATTTTGTAAATTTCCTACTGTAAATATATCAAAGCTTAATTTTTGATTAGTAATATGCATTGCTAAGGACTTCATTTGGACAACTTTAAAGGTGATTTTCTCAATATTTGGATTTTTTGCGCCCTCAGATTCCAGATTTTCAAATAGTTGTATCTCAGCCAAATAGGATAATGTCCTATCCTAACAAACCATACATCAATGGAAAGAATATTTTTTCAGCTTTCAGATTATATATAAATCTCCATTTCAAAAATATGACTGGTTTTGTGGTCCAGAGTCACATATGATGATTTGGATCTCATTTCTTATTATTATCAATGATAAAAACAGTTGTGTTGCCTCATATGTTTGTGGAAACTGATTTTTTTTAAATTTTATTTATTTATTATTATTATTTTTTTTTTTAGCATTTTTAGCAAAATTTTTAGTGCTTTTTTTGTGACATGCATCAGACGGTCACTGTGTAGATGAGGACTAGATGTCTGAGGCTGGACTGACCACATGCTAATCCCAGAGAATTCCTGCTGGCTCAGAGTGCTTTTTACTAAACCTGAAAATCAGCAGTCATGCATCAGGATTTTTTTCTTGCAGTGCCACAGCACTAAAGTTCCTGTCTGTGCTCCAACACAGAACATTCTCTCTTGCTGTAATTGTTGATTATTTAGATTGCTTGGCATTCGTTGGCTCGTCTGTGTCTGTAGGAACTCGATATGTTGACGTAGTCATCACTCCGCCAGAGTGTGAGTCTGCGTGTTTTTGATGAACGTATGTGTGTACATTCTGTTGATTTGAGCAGTGTTGGGTTCCTGCGGTGAGCCTGACTGTGAGTAGACTTGATATCGTGTGACCTCATTGAATTGGTCTTCATGGACCAAAACTCTGTTGAGAGTCATAAAAACAATTCCATTCCATGTATGGAGTCATTGTACAGCTGGTTTCACAATGCATCTCCACCAACAATTCATTAAAGGGATAATTCTCCCAAAAATGAGCATTCTTTCATTATTTATAGGTTCCAAACCTATGGCTTTCTTTCTCCTGTGCAACACAAAAGAAACTAAATGGGGTTAACATAACATTGGAGTTCTTTGACTTTCATTGTACTTTATAAAAACAAATCTTATGGCTAAAAAAAAATTGATGCAACTTTTTGTTACGACAACTTCTAATGAAATTATGTTCAATCAGCAAACTACACTGACTTAGAACAACTTAATTTGTAGAATAAATGCAAATTTTTTAGTTAATTGCTCAAAAAATTAAGTTGTTATTAATTATTTCAGCATGTTTGAGTGGTGGCCCTGGAACCAATTCTTCAGGTCTATTTCAGTCCAAATGAATCGCTAGCGTAGCACATGCTAAATGTAACTTATTTTGCAATAAAAAAAAACAAACAAACAAATAACACAAAACAAAACAAAAAAAGCTTTAAATGTAAAACACAATGGGTCACTAACACTAACAGGTCTTTGCTTTTACTAAAAAAAAAAAGCATGAAATAACCTTTAATTTAAGACTATTTTACTTTAAATTACAATTATTTCAATTATTTATGTCAACAAAAGTAATACAAATCAAATGGTTTAATTAAATCAATAAATTAGAATTTTTAACCCGTGACTATGCATTTATTTAAGTTTGTGGTAATTTATTTATTTGTGGTGGTGATGATGATGATGATAATAATAATAATTATAATAATTATTATTATTATTATTGTTAACTAAAAATGAACTAAATAAATAGCTTCATACAGTTTTGTCTGTAAGTTGTACATTTTTTAAAACTTAAGGTTAAATAATGGCAGAATTTTCTTTACTTAAAAAAAAAAAAAACATAAAATAACTATTCTTAGCATTGCACCTTTCTTAATTTAAACAGAACAAAACAAATCAATGTTTTCATCAGACTGCCCATAGGTGTGTAAAAAAGCATCCTCTGTATTAAAAATATTAAAATGTTTATTCAACATTATGTCAATCAAAATAATCCTTGCAACTTAAAAGGTTTAATTAAATCAATAAATATTTATTTTTATCTTGCAACTATTCATTTAAGTTGTGGTTATAGGTCCCCTGAGAGAGAGAGAGAGAGAGAGAAAAAAAAAAAAACTTTTGTGTTGTACAGAAGAAATTAAGTCATACAGATTTGGAGCGTCATGAGATTGAGTAAATGATGAGAGAATTTTCATTTTTCATTTTGAAACGGTCTCTTTAAATACAAGCATGTTTTATTAATCACAGCAGCCACAACTTTATACAATTCTTAAAATATGCTGACGCAGGTTATGATCATCAGTTCACGTCTTTAGCATACGTGAGGATTGGTAGTGATGTTGTATCTTTACCACCCGCAGCTTAAAGAGAACTTGAGGAATTCACAGTTTGTTGAATGTGTGCTCCATATGTGAGCATGAACACCGCGGTGGGCTGCCTGTTCACGCACCTGCCTCTTTGCAGGGCTCTGATTGGCCCCTGCGTGTTCCACCAGGACGTTCCTCCACGGAATCACGGGAATGTTCTCCTGTAGTGCGCTGGTTGGAGGAATGGTTCTGGTTTTGGGAATTCTTGGGCTCTCGTGCCATGCTAGACCTGGCATTTTTTCCCTCTTACACTAGCTGCAAACATTAAACACCATCCTGAGTGTTACTTATAATGATGCTTATTACAGGCAGCACCGAGAGGATCATTAAAGATAATAAAATCCAGGACACAGGATATATGTCAGACTCATAACATGCCAGCATCTAATAGGGGATTTTTTAAAGACAGGACTGCATTCTTTGTTCATGTTTCTGTTATTGTTTCTAAGCAAATATACATGCATAATTTTTCAAGCGAGATCAGTGATCTCATTTACATGCACATGAAAATTAAAATTGGTTGCGATCATGTATATGATTGAGTATCATGCAAGTAGTTTTTTTTTTTTTTTTTTTGTCATTTTTAGCAGTTATATGTACTGTATGTATGTATGTATGTATGTATGTATGTATGTATGTATGTATATGTGTGTATAGAGAGAGTGTTTTTATTAATTTTTATTTCAGTTTTAGTTGTTTTAATACATCAATTAAACTAAATTAAAATGAGAAAT